>JAUYWH010000014.1:16073013-16155791 GCA_034779795.1 Ctenopoma multispine | reverse complement strand
TGTGTGTGTGTGTGTGTGTGTGTGTGTGTGTGTGTGTGTGTGTGTGTGTGTGTGTGTGTGTGTGTGTGTGTGTCCCATTGCACATGGTGATGTTTTGATTCAGTAACTTCCCAATAATTTCTAAGAAAATAGAAAGACCTGCAGGTTCAGGTACCTGCTGTGCACTTACACGGGCGATAAATTTGAATAAATTAATTAGAAGTGTAGCAATTAAATGCTGTCTTCCTTCGTACCCTTTGCAGGAAGCTTCTTTGAAAACTATTAGGAAATTATTTAGAAATGATGGACCTATGAAATTACAAATCTTCACCATATTTGAGCTCATTATAATTCACAACACGGATAGATCAACATAACATTCGGTACCACCATACAGTACAGTGCTTGTTTCACAACAGGTAGAGCCTCTTTAAAATATCTAATGGATTCAGATTTCACCTCTGCAAGTTTAAATCAGAATTCATTAAACCAGAGTGCAGATGAACTCCTACCGCATTTATATTTTTTCTCAGGCATTAGTTGGTTATCTTTAAAATCCATCCACTGATATCAAGCAATGGGCTCCTGCCCAACCTAGGTTACTCACTCACAGCCAGCACCAGTTCTACTGCCTATGCACAGGCAGATAGGTTATGCAAAAAGTGTTTTCAGATGTGAAAGATGAAACATTTCAACAGCAATGGATACTGTTACAGGCCAGCAACAGATTTTGAGTATTTGTTTTTTGACGACTATTTTCACAACATTATGCAGCAGGATTTTCAGCTAGTTTGTTGCTAAAGGATGGTGCTGCTTTAACTCTGTGTAATGCCACCAGGAAGATTTCCGCAAGCTGGCCATTCAGAGCAGAGTGGGATGAGGGGGGGGGAGTGGGGCATTGAAGACAGAGCTGAAATTAGCCTTTTTTATCTCAAGGCCAGAAAAGCTGTTGCATAAGGAGGAATTATAAAATGTATTTGCACTTTTATTTGAAAATCATATAATGTTGTATCAGTACTCCAAACTCCCAAACAACCTGACATCTTTACAGTTGTGTAGTTGTTTATGTTGCATAGCACTTTTTCACTCATGCTTACATTCATTAGCACAGAACAGGAACTTCTTCCTGTTTGCTTGTTCCCACCCCAAATTCATTTAACCAATGAGTAAACGACTACTATTTCATGATTTATGTGATGCATTTTGGTTTGCTTGGATGTTTCTATGTGTCAAAGGAGAACATGCACAAGTTTACAAACTGGTCTGTAGGTTTGAAAATGTCCTTACATGCTGCACTTTATTTTTACTTTTTTTTTGTGTAGCTGTTGATGTTCATCTGTCCACCTTTTGATGCTGGGCAGGTAGAGTACACCGCTGTATGAGAGTTGTTTGTTGAAAATAGCTTCCTGCTGCAGGAAACAATATGGGAACACACAAGAGTGTGAACACTGAACCACACAGTAAATCTGACTTAAAACCAAAGCTATGACCTGAAAGCATCCAAAAACTTCAGTAAGACTGCAGGATTGACTGTAATTCTTGCTTTGAACCACTCCTTTGATTATTATAGATTATATTTAGTCATTTGTTTCAATATTATTGCAACTTTAATAAAGGTGTCAGTCAGATTGATTTGTTTGACTTATGTCACTTTGTTTGTTTGTTTGTTTTCTGTCAGCTCATATCCTTTACCGGAGGTATTGGATACATCCATAGTAATGATGCTCTTGCAAAAGGGCTCAGCTTTGCTGCTGGTGACCCCTCGATAGGTGACGCTTCACTCTCAATCGCTCAGCTCTCATCGGCCCATAGTGCAACCTACCAGTGCAGAGTAAAGAAATCGCCTGGAGTGGACATGCGCAAGGTGTCACTGGTGGTAATGGGTAAGATGGCATTAGGTTACATGCTGTGGTTCGCATATGTTACCTGACTGCATTACTGATGACCATCACCTCTGAAAGCTATGCTGTTTGGTTTTAAGCAAAAAGCAGCTGTAAACTCATAAATAACTGTCATGGTTTTCTCTTGAGAGGCTGCAGCAATGATTCCGTGTTCTCTATTCCTTATATGGGGAGTTCAGTTTTGTTAAAAGTCACAGTGCCAACAGGAACTATGGTAATGGCATTCTCAGTGTCTGGTGTTATAAAAGGCTTTTTACTAGTCAGGTCTTGTTCTGTAAAAAAAATAAATAAATAAATAAAATAAATATTTAGTGAGAAAATTGCTCCCTAAATTAGGGCAAATTGCAAAATTTTCTGAAGTGGGTAACTCATTTAGTCTGGAATGGAGTCAAATAACCATGCTGCGTGAGTACATGGATTTTTTTTTACTTGGAACAACACACAAAATAAATCATCCAAAACGATATCTTAGCTTTTTTATGCTTTTATTTTTCTACCATTCACTGTATAAGAGTCAAATTTGCATAAGTTGAGCAAACAGCAAGACATAGAGATACTAGATGTTAGTGTGGTCACAATATGACCTTTTGCGATTAAGTGAATTAACTGAAGGAAGATGGCTTTGTCTGAAACTGACCTTGATAGAGATTGAACAGACTGAAAAAATGAAGCAGTAATTTGAAATGACACTTTACTTGGAGCAATTTGTCAATGTATTCAGTTTTAAAATTTGCCAAAGGTATAAAGTAATTTTCTTGATTCTTGTCCAACTCATCTTGTTTGAAGAGCTTGAGAAAAAACTGTGTGGAGGACGGTCGCCTTTTAGACAGATTTATTTATTATGATTTTAAGGTTATATACTATTAAACAACTTTTTACAAAGATGTTTCGTGATTATGCAAATAATTGGCCTACTTTCAAAATGTCCCTTCAGGAGTGTTGTGAAACTGAGTCAAAATAATGAAATTGATGGCCCATCATAATATACTGTATAGTTTTAACAAGGTAGTTTTGATCTTATGTTGCTAAAACTGATTTAATTTCTCATAAACCTTAACTGAACGTACTCACTTAATCACTTCCAGTTATTAGATTAAAAAATACGCAGTACAGTGCACATGCAGCCTTGTCATTGTTGTTCATTTCTCAAGACTTTTATACTAACATTTCTTCTTCTTTTTTTAAGTTAATCTTATATGAGCATACATGCACCGTAAACAGTGACAGTGAGGAATTACATCTATTGGCTAAAACACTTTTCAGTTTTTCACAATGAGGGTCTAAAGTAAGAGGAAATGAAAAGAATAAAAGTAAAAAATAAGTAAAAAGCCAAAAATAACAATTTCACTGTCATTTTACAGGTCTCATTAAGCTTAGTGCTTTCTCTATAAGGAAATAATGTTTACTAGTTATGTTTACTGTTATAATTAATGTGTCTCATAATGTGAAAGGTAATTTAATATATTAGATTTTTGTTTTAAATGAGCTGAGCATAATCAATGAGAGCTATAATTTTGTTGTGTGTGACTGCAAATATCTCTCTCAAGTATATGTGAGAGTAAAATGCTCAACTAGGTATAAAAGCTGTATCACCTCAACCTGGAAACCAGCAGATTGCTAAATAACTATCTGTAGCAGTCTCACATATCACTAGAGAACCTAGAGTGTTTTCTTTCAGACAAACAAACAATACGTTTTATAGTTTTTCTTGGACTGATTGTGAGAATAAGGGGTTTAGAAAATGCTTGTATGAAAGGCCGGACAGATGTTTCTGTTTTTTTTATTTTCTTTTATCATGTAAATTGAGAAAAATGCACATTTAAATGTGTCAATTATTGTGGTTAAAACAACTTTCAGGTCTGTTCTCCACAAATATCATGACAAAATCAAACGCACCTTCATCGTTATAGATTTCTATTTTTCACCTTTTCAAAACACAACCGTACTGGGTTTGTTTCAGCTCTGCCATCTTCAGGTTCTGTTTTTTGCATTTCAAACATTAATAATGTCTTAGTATGACTCCATTTATATTGGCTTTTGAATTACTCTAAAGACAGAATCAAAACAGTTCCTTCCATTTCACCCTAAAGCTATTGAGCTGTACTGTTTCTCAACAAATGGAATGTAAATGGCAGTGTGCAATTATCCGTTTGGTGTATGATTTCAGCAAAGCCGTCTGTGCCTAAGTGCTGGGTGGAGGGAGGGGAGATGGTTGGTGAGGCTGTGTCTCTGCACTGCAAGTCTACAAAAGGTTCCACTCCCTTAAGATACATGTGGAGGAGAGAAAGAGCAGACCCCATCCCTACTGCAGCCACACAGAGTAAGTGTGACCTCTGCTGATGTCATGATGCTAGTGCACATCAAAGTGAATAAGGTGCTCTTAAAAAGTATTTGCCCCCTTTCTAATATTTTTGTCACACTTAAATGATTCAGATCATCAACAAAATGTATTATTAAACAAGAAGAAATAACCAGAGTAAATACAAATTTCAGTTTTTAAATTGATGATTTCATTTATTAACCCTTTGAACCCTATCATTTTAATAGACTTCCTGGAATAATTTTGTTGTTTTTGCTGTGAGTATGTGCTTGTGTTACATTTTCAGGACTGCTATTTCTTTCAGCATCTGATATTTTCTTTGGTGTACTGTATGCTGTAATCGTCATAATGGGGTGTAACAACATAGACAACAACAAAAAACATGCAAAATGTATATGTATACAAAATTTAGAAGGTTCAATATGAACTCTGAACTATAACAAACGCAACAGCAACAAGTGTGTGAAGGTGAGCCAAGTTACTTTTGTTTTCCTAGCGCTGTTGTGGATATGTGCTTTGTATTACGTAATGAACTGAATATCACCAAAAAGAGCAGAATCTCCACTTTTAGTAACACATAGATTTTTTTCAATCACGCAAACGGTAAAAGAGTTACAGTGATTTAAAAAGGCTGAGAAGAACTGTCGGCAGCGACAAGATAGGTTTGAAATGGTTAAGGGAAAAAGCTGTTCAAACCTGTCTGGCTCTATGTGAAAAGGTAATTGCCCCCTAAACCTAATATCTGGTTGTGTCACCTTTGGTGACAACAACTTCAATCAAGCATTTGTCATAACTGGCAATGAGTCTTTCACATCGCTGTGGAGGAATTCTGACCCACTCTTCTTAGCAAAAGTATTTTCAATTCAGTCACAAGTTAGTGTTTTTGAGCATGAACAACCTGTTTAAGGCAAACCACAGCACCTCAATCAGATTTAAGTTCAGACTTTGATTAGGCAACTCCAAAACCTTAATTTCGTTTTTTGTTAGGCCATTAAGTGGTGGACTTGCTGGTGTGTTTCAGATCATTGTGCTGCTGCATAACTCCAGTGTACTTCAGCTTGAAGTCATGAAGTGATGACTGGATAATCTTTTTCAGGATTTTCTAATTGAGTACAGAATCTGTGGTTCCACCAATTATAGCAAATCGTCCAGGTCCTGAAGCTGCCCAGACCATCACACTACCACCACCATGTTTGACTGTTGGTATTATCTTTTCATCAAATGCTGTGTTATTTTTATGCCAGTTGCAACAGGGCGCACACCTTTCAAAAAGGTTTTTTTTGTGTCGTCGGCACACACAATATTTGCTCAAAGGTTTTGGGAATAATCAAGATATTTTTGGTAAATGTGAGAAAGGCCTGTTTGTTATTTTTGGTCAGCAGTGGCTTTTGACTTGGAACATTTTTCTCGGTGTTTTTCTTATTGTTGAAACATAAATAGTGAACTTAACTGAGGAAAGTGAGGCCTGCAGTTGTTTAGATGTTCTGTATTCTTTTATGACCTCCTGGATGAGTCGTCGTTGGGCTATTGGAGTAATTTTGGTAAGCCGACCACTACTGGGACCATTTGTGCATAATCTTTCTCACCATGGTTTGCTGGAGTCCCAAAGCCCTAGAAATTGTTTTTCAATCCTTTCTAGACTCATGCATGTCAATTACCATGTAGAGAAACCACCTTAGAACCCAATTAAATGTATCTTAATTTCAGCTTCTTATAATGTACCTTATAATGCATGTATTGTACTTGTTAATCTGTGGTTATTGGTATGTGCATGTCCCTGCAGACAGCGTGACCGGGGAGCTGAAAATCAGCAACCACTCGCAGAGCTTTGCAGGAATGTACCTTTGCAAGGTGAATAATGGTGTTGGAGCTGAACAATGCAGGATTAACCTGAAAGTGAACAAACGTAAGTGAATGCCCACCTTTCCCCTCCCCCACAGTCCACAAACCTCACGCATGACGTGCATGTGCAATCATGAAAGACCTACATCTCATCCTCTCAAGTCTTCTCTTTTTGTACTTGTGCCACAGCCTCCTCATTGCTCCAATTCTTGCACACAGGGTTTTAGCCATAGTGCTCAGTAACATTGCATGAACATTCTTATTTTGTCTAATGATGACAGTAGAAGGTCACAGACAATTAAAGAAATAACTTTATTCAGAGAAGGTTTTGGCTCTCTCCTCTTCATTAGTGACTTCCTGCTGTTTAGTCAGGAAGTCACACATGAGTGATGCTAAAATGAGTCTCCTCTCCTGTACATGAGTAGTTCTTAAAAGCTATATAAAGTATAAATGACACAAGATAAAAGGCAGGAACAGAAAATAAATGGGCTGATTAAAAGCACCTTCTCAGTTTTGATAAGTTGTCAGAGTGTATAATTGTAATTAGAAGTAGCACTTCATTTAAAAGGAACTTCAGAAATTCTCTTAAATGAGGACAGTTTGTGTATAGTAAAGCTGCTGAACAGCTATGAACAAAACAGAAGTCAAAGAAATACATAAGCTGTCTCACAGAGGAATCCAGTGACTGTGGGAGCTGTCAGTGATTCAGTATGCATTACAGAATAAATCACTGGGGTTGACTCAAACAAGAACATGCCATTCTATGCATCCGTAAAATTAGTTTGTCTTTGTGTGCCTCTTGATCTGTGGAACAGACCCCTATCTTATATCACGTCGAGACCATAACTCCTGGTTTGAATGCTCAGATTTTTGGCTTTAGGCAGGGAATCATTCATTCTCATTTTCAAGTGCAGGGTGCTGTCTCAGAAGAGATGGTTCCAGCCCGCAACCTGGAGGCTTACGACACCCATTGTGAGCTTCAGATTCCTGCAGTTGAATTATTATAGAGACGCTTAGATTCACAGTCATAAAGTTTAAAGGAAATAGTGCCATTTCCAGAGGCCCATTTCACTTTCTTGATGAGGCATCTGATATTGCACCATTTCAAGAAATAGTCTAATTATCTAGTGGACAGTTGTTTCAACTGTCACAGTAGCGTCAACATGTTGATGCTAAAAGCAGCATCTCACTGGACAAACTAGACTAAGAGGCAATAATAATAAGTAAATCAGTTAATCTGTTGGCTTTGTGCTATGTTACTAAAAGTGGCTCTCAACAGAATTGGTGAATAGGTCTCAAGAAATAAACTCTTACTTATGAACTTTAAGCACCAATTAGAGAGAGAGTAGTTAATGGGGCTAGTGCAGCACATTCTCTACCTGTAAAGGCAAAGTGCAGTATTTTTATTCGTTTTTTTTTGTGCAGATTAACTAAATAAGATCATATGTTAATTAATGGGCTTTAGAATTTAGTTACCTCTAAAATTGAAATAAACATTTTTCCCAAAATGGTGAACTATTTATTCATAACAAGGCTGAAGACATTACTTTAAAGCGTTACAAGCTTGTAACACTTTGTAGCGTTACAAGCCCTCCCCCACACTGAAAACTTGACGATTACAGTGTAAATTATTTTTTACAGTTTTCTCCAACAGAGACACTAATTCCTTGTTATTCATACCAATTTCACAGCTCCAAACAGAGCAGCTGTGGTAGTCGGCACCGTTGTGGGTTCTCTGCTCCTCATCTTTATCTTGCTGGTCTTCATCGGGCTACTTTACTGGAAGCTGAGTAACATTCATCGCTATGAGAAGGAGTTCTCCAATGAGATCAGGTACACACTGCAGCACAAGCAGAGACAGGAGGGCGAAGTTAATGGTGATGGAAACGTGTCGGTTAGATAGCAACTATAGCTCAGTTAGTATAGCAGTCACTGATTCCTGTTTCCTCGATTTCTGACCATGAATCAAGTGTTTCTGTACAAGACACTGAACCCCAAACCCCTCCAAGTATCAAAGAAAGTTCCATGAGTAAGAAGGCTCTGCTTCTTCAAACCAATTCTGATAAAATTATAAATGAAAAAATAGCTTGTGTGCAATGTGCTGAATAAAAACAAGCAAACAGCACAAACATAATAACAGCCAAACTTTAAAAGGCAATCCCTAAATGTTTGAAATAGCACACTTCAAAGCTATTTAACATAGAATAGAAACAAAATCACATTGGAAAGAAACATGTAAATACAACAACACAGACAGAAAATGATAACGCAAGTCAACTCAGTTCCTTAGGCAGGGCTCTTCCTTATGATAAGATGAGATTTATATTCATTTCTCCTCATCTTTATACTGATGAAGATGGAGTCATCTGCAGTCTCATATGAAGCTTCCTAATGTGCAAAACAATTTGGCCAAACTGATGTAAACAGAACTGCTGGCATTACAAATAACATCTGTTTCTGTTTGTCTGAAAGCCTGGGTAGGATTCACTAAAAGTTAAAAATAAAACTCTTCTCATTGATCTTCTCCGGTTTTCTTTAGAGTTAGAAACAATGAGAGGTTCTCAGTTGCGAACAAGCTCTCTTGGGTGTCTTTGTCTTAGACTTGCAGCACTCCTATGCAGTTTTATTAAAGCTTAGAACCACACTGGAAAGTTTCAGAATTCAGAGTTATATAAGAAGATCAATATCATATACAGTGGTGCTTTAAAGTTTGTCAACCCTTTAGAATGGTCTCTTTGGAAAAAAATCTAAAAAGTTCACAAACTTTGAATCATCACTGTATGTCCGGGCCTGGCAGCTCAATGTGATAAGCATCAGACTTTGATGCAGAAGGATGCAGGAGTGTCCTTGACACGCAGCACTAGTTCCCTGGGCGCCTCCTGGGGTTGCCCACTGCTCCCACCAAGGGAGGATGGGTTAAATGCAGTGTCATATTTCACATGTAAATGTGGTCAATGACATTAAAACTGATTATCCTTATCCTTAAATATAATACTACAGCCAGTAGACATTTAGAGTAGTTTAGCAAAAAGACAGGACGAAACACTTGTTTTGACTTTCTTCTACACTAACAAAGCTTGTTAGCTGACATTGTAGTGCTCTGTTTATTTTGCACACTACAGTTTACTATTTAGTGGGGGTTCTGTGACATACTATTTTAGGCCTAAGTAGTAAACACACAACCAGCACTGACTCGACAAGTTGTCAAAGCTGTCTCATGTAACTCTCCCCCTAGAAAGCAAATACATGCATTAATCTAAAATATAAAGATTTCCCTTTTAAGCCAAAGCATGATAGTCAATAATGATAAAATAACATTAATGTCTTCTTTGTGTCACGCCTACTCTTTTGTTCCAAACTTATAGGAAAGTTTTGGCTTAAATGCTAACGTTTAGTCAGGTGATAAATGTTAAAAAAGTCTGGACAAAAAAAATCATGCATATGATTTTTAGAAACAGGACAGGATATAATATGCAGCACATAAATGGTTTGGCAGCTTGCCCACATAAGCACAGTAGAAGAAGACAAGGCAGTACTGTAAGTTGAAGCCAGAGAAGTCAAAGAGTTTTTAAGTATGCTATGCTTGCATGTCTGTGCAGGTGGCAACTTCAGTCACTGAAAAGGTTGTAAGTAACTGTTACTGTGGTAACCTATCGCAATTAGAAAGGTTAGAATACTAACACCGGAATGGTGAACTTTACCTAATAAAATTTAGTACACTACTGTCTTTGTAAGGTACAGCCTCACATAACTGTTAGCATGGCTGTGAACAGTGACTCCTGATATTTAGATTTGAAAGTTTGTGCACAAAAAGGGACCTTGATTTCATCTGGATCCATCTCTATGCAGCATATCGTTGTTTGTTCTGTTTTATTTATTTAATTTTTTTTTTAGATTATTTGATTGATCGATTGACTGATTGTGTTAGAGAGGAGCAAGACTGGAACACTGAAGAAGAGAGTGGCATGTGGCATGCAGCAAAGTTCCCTCTTGGTTTAATGATTTTTTTTTTTGAAGACCGTGTTAGAGATCATAAACGTTTTTGGCAATGAAAGCAAATTTTTTTTGATGGTTTTGTTTACTGGTGCTAGGAGCCTTTTATAAGAACACAATTTCTAATTGACTGGAAGCAAGTTAATGATAAAATGATGTATCACTAATATAAAGTGGCAAATTACCTCACCTTACCTTTTTTACCCCACATAATTTTGTAAGAGTATTCTCATGACGGAAATGAAACTCTCCACAGTCCATGTGAAATTATCTAGTTTTTACATTCTCACTTATACAATTTTGAGCAATACTTTTTGAAAGTAGTATAAACTTTGTACTACTTCCAAAAAGTATTGTACTACAAACTATCACAATTTGAAAAGACCAGGGTGTGACACTGCCTCAGACATAAAGTCATTGCTCAGGATCTTTTTGATACTTTGATCATGATGAGCATGATGCAGAATGCACATCTGCTCCTTGGCGATGTTCTGCTGCTGATGTTCCAAGATTAGATCTCTGACAGGAAAAGACTGTATTTCCTGACACTTCTTTTGCAAGCAGTGTCTCCCCAAAAATATTGAAATTAATGTGGTTCATATGCAGTTAGAGAACAGCCCACATGCTTTCAAAGTAGACATTGAAATGGAAGCAGTGTCAGTGTGGGAGGACAGTGTTATGTTTAAGAGACAGAGAAACACTTCAAGCCACAATACTGATATGGGCTTCTCCATATCAGTGACATGCAGGAGTTCAACTCTCAGCACAATAAACATGGCATCATAGAGGACAGCTCATATAAGAGAGATGACAAAACTGTGATCACTTGAGCCATGATGGCAATAGTTCCTCTTTATTAATGTGACATCTGTGTCACATCAGTAAAAACTAAACACTTAAGCTTGAGAAGTTCAGAGACGAGATTAGCTTTTGGACTTAGTAGTAGTAGTAATTGTGAGCAAAATAAGACTTCATCTTTGAATCAGGATCAAAATATGGGAGAAGTTGGGACATTGTTTATATTTGTATAAAATGAAGGCTAAAATATTTTCAAATCACATCATAGATAACATAACAAATGTTCATACTGAGAAATTTTACAATTTTATGCACACAATGAGCTCATTTCAAATTTGATGAATGCTACGAATCTCAAAAATGTTGGGACGAGGGCAACAAATGGCTCCAGTCCCAACAAATGATTTGGCAATTAGCAAATCTCATCATGTACAATGCATAACATAATCAAACGATTCAGAGAAATTGGAAATATCTCTGTGCGTAAGGGACAAGGCCGAAGACCTTTATTGGATGCCTGTTGTCTTTTGGCCCTTAGATGACACAACATCACTCATCAGCATGATTGTGTCAATGACGTTACTAAATGGACCCAGGAATACTTCCAGAAACCACTGTCTGTAAACACAATTTGCTGGGCCATCTGCAGATGCCAACTAAAGCTCTATCATGCAAAAAGGAAGCCATATTTGAACATGGTCCAGTAGCGGTAGCATGTCCTGTGCAAAAAGCTGACTTACGCAGGAACAGAGATCGTAGTCTGACAATAGTGATGTCTGAGTGCTGAGATTAAATAGAAAAGTAAAGTTGCAGGCCACAAAACCAAAACAAGGAGCTGAAAGACACTTTAATGATTTTAAAAGCTGAGAACAACGACAGAGTCTGGTGATATTTACTGTGTTTCTGGGTTTTCTATGAGCTTTGACTTACTGCAAAGAAAAATAATGAATTGCAAAGCAGCTTTGAAAATAATTAACATCAAGTTATTAAGCACCTAAAGGGCTGTAATTATACAGTTTACACTAAAGTGTTGAAAATGTCAAAACTTTCATATTCCTAACACACTACCAGTTAGGGTGCAAATAAACAAGCTACGGCAGTGGTGTAAATGTTTTCAGAACAACCTTATGTGAAGAGAAGACAGAACAAAACAACTGTGGAAGTTCCCAAAAAACTGGATACACTATTGATGTTTAATTTAAATTGATTTGTCAACATACACATACACCCAAATCACTGCCCTAAAGACTCGAGGCATATTGTTTCCCATTTCAGCTCAACAAAAGAAAATGTATTCCTTTTACCAGCAAAAAATCTGAGTCCTTGGCCTCCAAAGGAGTAGAAAATGCCAAAGTCTATCGTATGTGCGGGTGTTGTGTTTGACAGAGGAGCAGATCCCAGCTCGTACTGCAAAGTTACATAAATGCAGAATGCAAAGAAGCTTCTAAGCTTGAATGTTGGCAGCAGAGTTGACAAGGGAAGATTGTACTGTGTGCTTCTTGTGAGTGAATTTTATCCTTCAGTAGAAGAGTAGCATTGAAAGCAGTGGGAAGAGTCTCTAAATAAGCAAAGACAACAAAGATTTATGCTCTTCACCTACGGGGAAGTATTATTTAACTTACAGTACATCTACAAGCAACAAAAAACTTTTTTTTTGCAGAACCGTCATGAGTGCACAGTGAAGAATGATGTGCTACAAATTCAGAAAGTCAACAATTTTAATAACTTAGTCTTTCAAAAAGCAAAAAAGCCAACTATTTGCAGGTTAGCTTTATAACTTGTTTCTAAGTGTCTAAAGACTTCTCCTTGAACTTGTATTTTGTGACATAAAATTATAGTGCGACTATAAAATAGAAGACATGCTACTCAATAATTGGCACAAACTGAACCAATTTCCAAAGCTTTTGTAAATGACATGTAGCTGTACTCCAAAACTCCATAAATTAGTTTTATAGTTATTATTTCATACTATGAAAGCTCAGTCTACGCACGTGCCTTTTAAGCTATTTTACCATGAAAGAAATCAAAAACTAAGCTCATATGACTTAATTGAATTTTGTTGATGATAAAAATTTTAAACTTACTGTTTTTTTCTTCCTCTGTTCTGCTCCAATATCAAACAGAGAGGATGCTCCACCTCCGGAGAGCCGCCCGGTTAGCCGCCGTACAATTCGGAGCACCAGTCACCCACAGGTGACTTACTGTCAGGTGGGAATGACCAACATGAGCTCTATCAGTGAAGGACTCGCACACCCACACACAGCCACACACCAGTCAAATATGCACTGGTTGAATGTGACAGAAAGTACAGATATGCAGTCTGACAATCAGAAGCAGATCTGAACTGAGGAGCATTTGAATAGAAGCTTTGAAGACCGTTTGGACACTTGAAAATTAAAAATGTGAAGCAGCACAAGTCTGGCCTAGATGTTAATTAACTGGATTCAGAGTTATGCAGTGCAATGATTTTTTGATAACATTGTTCATGTTAATTACTTTAAGATTATCCTAATCACATACTGAAAGATGATAACGTAGGAATTTGCATTGTTCTTTCAACATGCAGGTGAATGTAGCTGTGTTTAAGAAAGCCGATCTTCAAAATGTATAAAATTTAAACACTATGACGACAAAGTAATTTTCAACTACGTGCTAAAGTCAACCATTTCTAGAATTTATAATTGTAAAAACAACTAAAATGCAAATAATTCAGTCACAAATTTAAGCCAAAGGAAATATTTATTTCATGATAGACCTCATTTGGAAATACTCAACCATTCAAAAAAAATGTACACGATTAAGTACTTATTTTTTTGAGGAAGTACTGACAGAAGTTGAAATACCAATAGCCACATGCAATGGTTTTTTTGTCCACTACATAAACAGCGACTAGACCCCACCCACCCTCATTCTAGACAACATGGAGGCCTCTGTGTGTCCCCCTCACACAGTGGTAGGACTTTTTACGGGACAGTTGGCCTTTTCAGTAACACACATCAAAGACAGTCAAAGGTTTAGAAACTAAATCAGCATCCTTTACTCAGTCTTTCTGAACCAACCGGAGATGCCGTGCTCAGTGTTTGCACAGTACTTTTTTAGAGGATGTGAATGTTTTTAACATGAGATTAAACTGTTTAATTTTGGTGAAATTTTCTAACTTGTCTTAACATAAGACAATTGAGTGTAAATATACTCTATCAATACTTACATTTCCAAATGAAAGATTTTAAGGGGGAATTTTAGACCATATTAACGATCATTGAAAATATTGTATGTTATGTGCAATGTAAAATTAATTTGAACCTTTTAAATATACATTTACTGTCAGATTCAGCTCATCTAATTATCTGTTGTACAAATTACTTAAAATAAATCTGTGCAAATATTTATGGTATGAGGAAATTACTAGAAGTAAATAGAAACACTGAGCACTGCATCCTTTGATAATTACAAAGTGATTTAGGACCCCTGATGTTACTTACCACATGAAGTTTGCCTTCTGAGACTTTAATTTCACCATTCTGCATAGCACCAAAATGGCTTTCAAATGAACTGTTAAATGATTAACACTTAGGAAAGTAATCATGTCACCTGATCATCTGTAACAATAAGGCAAGGTATAAAATCATAACCATTGATTTTATATCATAGACTCCATGCAGACATTAAAATGGGAATTTGGCTTCAAATTATTAAAAAAATGTTGGTCCAGTTCTCAAACTTAAAAAAATAATCTTGATTCTGTGCAAAAAAAGAAATCAAACACTAGAACAGTGAATGCTTGACACCAAGACTGAAGTGAACTGTGCACAGTATGTGATTGTGGTTGGCTACAAAAACCCTCCAAGTGTTTCCCTTTCACATCCAGCTGACTGCACCAATAGACGTGACACCAAGATCGAAGTGAACTGTGTACAGTATGTGATGTGATCGTTGTTGACTATAAAAACCGTCTGAGTCCATCCAGTCTCCAGTTGAGTTAAATGCTTCACCATATTGTTGTTGAGGGCTCCAAAGATGAGCCATCCTCAATATGTCGTAGAAGTAGCCCCGCGTCTTAAGTAAAGTACTCTGAATGTGGACAAACTCTCCTTATGACGATGTTCTTTACTGGCTGATGTTGAGGTTCAGTAAGCAACCACCATTCTTCAAAGGCACCGTACATTGGTCTGTGAGTGTTTGTGTGGGCCGCACATGGGCACATGCATACATGGAGAAGTAAAACCAGTCAACAAAGTCGATTCCCTCCACTGGTGTCAGCCCACAAGGCATCACCATGACAACTAAGGCAAAATCTCTCAACGTGAAAACAGAGCTTTTTTTTTTTTCTTGTTTCAAATTTTTTTTCACCAGATTCTTTGCTTTTACTGAAATCAGCTTCCCCACAATAATCATTAGTAATGATAATAATCTCTATTCAATAAATTATCTATACTGTACAATTATTTCACCTCGCATAAACCTCTACAGGGGAGCATTTTTAAAAGTAAAACTATCAACAGTCAGTTTCTGCTTTGTCCTGTGTTCAATAGAGCCTCTGCAGAGCACACAGATGCTGACAGACAGCAAGCCAGTTTCTTTTTTTCTTTCCTGTACAGAAATTAAACTGGACATCCTGGAAAAAAAAATCCAAACAAAAGCAAAGCTGATGCATAATTGAAGATAGAGAAATGGGCTAGAAATGCTTGCCGAAAAATGAGTATCCAGCAAAAACAACAATAAAAAAGTTCTTTTTTTTCCCTGGTCTTATTTTCCTGGGGAGAGTGCCTGTTTTTCTCTGAGAACAGTAAATAGAAGATGGTTCCTGATTTAAAGGGAGCCAGGACAGAGGCAAACATCCCAGCCTTACTGCACTCCTTCTTCATCCACATAGGTTGATGGAAACCATCCAATCTGGAACATAAAAACAGTAATTATCAGAGACAAAAACTCCTTTATAGTAGACAATGTAAGAAATGGATGTTAATTGAGTTCATTCAGATGCTTTACATCCAACAATAAAGTTAATCTATTGTATATGCAGTAAAGGAGCATGAAAGCATTAGACCAAGGCCAGTCAGAGTACTTTGCTCTAATTGGCAGAAGGATCTGCATTATTATAGATAACTTAATAGCTCAGATGTAACAGCCCCATCCCTGTTCTAAATAATACTTGAAGGCTACTTCAAATACTACTTTAGCTGTTCCTAGGCAACAACTTACCCTACTTGTTGGTACAGTAAGGTGCATACTGAGCTAACATAGGCTGTAATATAGACTGCATTAAAAGAACCACTACCCTAAATCATAAATTGACCAAACTGATGATCACTGACAGGTAGTTGTTGTTAAAAAGGGATAATGTACTTAATAGTGTTGAATTGGAATGAACTCCTCTGAGCCTACATGTTGTTTTATAAAAATGTTGGTTAATGTCGCTGTTTATAAAAAGGCAGATATTTAAAATGTATGAAAAAAAAACATCATCATGACATATCAGTATTAGTATTACTATTATATCAGTATAAACTGCTATTATTGTTTTTTTGAAAGTTCAAATTTTTTGCTATTTGAAAGTGGTTTTGGTGTTCTTACATTTTCAGAGAAACATTTGCTTAACAAGTCTTTGCATTGGTGAATATTTCTCACCTGCTATCAGTTAACCTGGAAACCTGCAGCATGACAGTGTTGGAATCATGTAGTTACATTATCATTATCATATTCAAATGTTATCATTTATAATAGTCATATTTTGTCTCTGTTACAGGCATAAATACTAATCTGCTTCTATTTTACAAAATACAGTTAAGTTCTGTCAAAACACTGAAAATATTTTCTTTGTAATTTTGTCAGATAATTAAAGGTTCAAATTAACTGACAAATCAGATTTTATGTTACGGTTAAGTCCAAACTTTTCTGGAAATGTAATTTGTATTTCAATGCTGCTCTTATCATACACAACATAACATTATGGAGACAACTTTCTGTAATTTAAACAAAAGTGCCACACTTTTATGTACCCTGTAGAAAAAGCGGACTACAGTTAAAAAACAAACAAACTTGACAATACTAAATGTACTGGTAGCTTTTGCATATAGCCTGAACATTCATGAAGAATAAGGTGATTTTCTGTATTTTTTTAAATTGTTAGCAACAACAAAAAAAGTACTCAATGTGACCTCGGCAATTCCAGAACCTGATTTTAGCTTATTTGTCTGTGTCATACACTTCTGCTGTTGTTCAGAAACCCATAAATGAGCCACACTAGTACACCAGGTGACATGTTTCTTCCTCACTAAAAATGTGACGCTTTTTCTTTTGGGGGGGAAAAAAAGAGCTCCCATGGCTACAAATGACGATCCATTTTAAATGGATTCTGTCCTGTGAAAATTAATTTCAGAGACTGTACAAAATGATTATTATTATTCTGAGCCTTTATTTATTTATTTACTTTACGTACAATGACCACTTTTTGTGAGGAAAAAACATGCTGCCTACTATGTTTCTGAACACAAAATACTTGGATGTGAAAAATCATTTGGACAGTCAGTGCAGTGCATTTACTGGTTAAACTAACGAAAAGTTGCAGGCAGTACCTAATTTCATCTGTCACTAATGGACATCTAAGTCTGTAGCTTGTAGTCTATACTTAGCCAAAGATTGTTTTGGGGTTTTTTTTAGGGAAGATACATAATCTAACACTGCTGTAGAACTGGACTGAGTCACAGTCATTCCTCTTCACTGTAATGAAGCCCATCATTTAAATTTTCAATCATTATCATACCAATAATTTAAGCTTGTTAAATGTAATATTCTTAAACCAGAACCTCCAATATTTGGAAAAAATTAAAATTACACAATTTATCAGAATATTTAGACTAAAGCTAACATAAAGCTAACTGACATAACTCAGTGTGTTAGACACATATTTAATGAACATTTACTAAGGTAAATCTAAGTATTCAATCAGACTTTGTACTACCAGATACGATATTACCTTAAATATTAAATGGGCTTAAATACTGAATTAGCAGTGTTTGTTTGTTTTTTACCAGAAAGTAATGGTTTACTCACTCGTCCATTGGCCTCTCCTTTCCACCAGCCCTGGTCGCCACCAATCTTGCTGTAGATTTTGACAATATCTCCTTCTCGCAGTGACAGCTCTCTCATGTCTCGTGCTGCAAAGTTATACCTGGCTACCGCTGTACTGACCACCCGAGGAGTAAACACTGAAAACAGAAACAGAGGGAGCTCAATCCTACAGCCTGTTTCACAGACATTTCTATGGACAATATTATTAAAATAATCATCTGTATTACAGATAAATAACCATCTCTGGGCATGTGGGGGGGGGGCAACTGAGATGTGAAATGTCATACTGGACATCGTAGTAGTAATTAGTGGTGGAGAATGAGCAGAAGGAAGATGGTGAGATCAGTGTTCAGCATGACATGTTGTAGTCACACAGTGACAAACGAGCATGATGGGAAAGGACAAGTTGTTTCATCACAAGAGAGGAAATTGGTTTTCTTTTCTTGATTTAATGAGGGGAAAGTCATCCTGGGAAGAACTGAAATGTTCTCATTAATGAAAAGAGTGCCACAGAGAAGAAGTAATGAGGTTGGGAGAACAGAGGCTTAATATGGAATTACAGGCGATGAAATGCAAGAAGAGAATATGAGCACAAAAAGAAAGAAAATGAGTACCTGACCAAAAGGGAGCTGAGCTTTGAGAGGAGGAGAAGTTGAGACCCTGTGGACTGAGGAAGGAGAAGTTGTAGGAGGCGCAGGTGGCTGCTGAGAGGAGGAGGAGGAGGAAAAAGAGGAGGAAATGAAGTTGGAAAATGAAAGCGTAGTTTGAGGCAGAGGGTTAAAAAAGAGAAGGCCCTATGTACTGAAATTCTCAACACTGTTTGCTTGTCTTGCCTGTTTTCATTATAGTTAATCTCACACCAAAAGCTGTCATATAGTTTTACTGCTTCCAAATGATAAATCTTTTTAATTTTACCAGTGTTTCCATGCACATCTACAGGGTGTTGCATCCATCCAACCAACCAACCAACCACATAAATACCAAAAACGCAAACATAGAAAGAGTGAGAGCACAACATCTTCAGCAAAGACACAATTTTCTGCATTCATTTTCAAATTCAGCCAAAACTGGAAGGGAACAATCCTGCTGTAGTGGCCAGTTGGGTCTTCCTGTGGAACAGATAAGGAAGGCCAATCTAGGCCAGAGGTCAATGCAAGTTCAGAGCCAATATTCATACAGTCTAATGGAAAAAGAGACAGACAGTCTCTGAACTTAGAAGTTATTTCAGAGACTCTCCCTCTTTGTCTTTGACAGTGTTTCACACTGGTCTGCTCCTTTTCTGCCCCATTTCCTTTTTGGTCTCCTTTAATTCCTCTCTGTGTGAGGAGAGTTCATTGGCCTGGATAGGGACAAAGCACTAGAGAAACTGAAGAGAGTGGGAGACTGTCTTTGTCATTCAATTTGCCCTCCCTTATTCTATTCAAAGCCAAAAAGCTAAGGGATTCAAATTGTAAGCTGGAACTGTACACTATAACATCTCTTTAGAGTCATATTATTAATGTCCAAATCATTTAAAGGGGAGCAGGCAGATATACATGTTGACCTAAAATGTGCTGTCAGTCAATGAACTAAACATCAAACCATCGATTCTCCACTGCAAATGAAGGGCACAGTGCCAGAAGGCTGAGAAAGAAAGCCCATATGCCTCTCTCCCCAGTTACGTCCTTCAGCTCACGTGGTATATCTGAATCAGATGCCCTAAGGACTTCTTTCCACTTATTCTTTACAACACAAAGGAATCTTTAACCTGATCACTTATTAATGTACAGTATGAAATGCTATGACTAGCAGAATGTCCTATAGTAATAGCCAAGGTAAGGTTGGTATCTGATGATTTTTGACACCAACCTAAGAGTTGATGAGAGTACATTCTTTTTGTGTTTGTGGCTAAGGTTAACTATACAAAGTGAAAGTTAAGTGTAGGAGTAACAATTGAAAGACTTACCTGGTGAGCGTGTACTGGCCCGTGTTAGCGAGCGCTCTCTAGACTTGTAGGGATATCGCAATGTGGTGTCTAACAACTTGAAGCTTTCTTTCAGTGAATGGGACTGATAGTACTCCACTAGCTCCTATTATTTGAACAGTACAGAATGACAAAATCACAAACATATGATCTATGTTTTGTCTTTTGACACTGATGTCAAACTGCTGTATGTCTGTGGACATATGACTTACCAAAAGACTCTCAAACTTCTTGGCCTCAGTGATGTGAATCCAGCTGTCTTTTTCAATGACTTTGATGTGTTTTACCTCATCATTAAATCTGTAAAACCAAACACAGGAACTATAGAGAAACCAGCAAAGCAAAATTGTTTCTGATTGTTATTCATTAAAGCTACAATATGCAACCCGAGCTAGCACTAGTATGAGACTCCAAATCCGCTCTGCTTGGCCCAGCCCTCCCTCTCCTTCCCCTGCTATGCTCTGCTATACTGTGCCCAGCGCTTTAGGTAGTTGTCCCTATAAAATTACTATAAATGAGAATGTTCAATGAGTCTGGATCACTGGAGGCTTTAACACATTTTTGCTGTAATCTGAGGACTAATAAACCAAAATAATAACTTGAGACTTGTTTACTTAGCCGTTTAACGTGGTTAGTACCTATACAGCAATTTGCACCTGTCTTAACTTGATGACAAATGTACAAAAGCATCTCTTCTCTCAATACATTACTATTTGACAGCTCCAATAAGAGCTCATAATTGATTTGTCTTTGGGATGTACTCTCTCAGAGGAAATACGATTTTAAAGCAAACAACAACAAAAAAGCAATTACTGAGTGGTAATTAGCTGGAGCTAAAAGATGCACTGAAAAAGTGGAGTGGGGCACACCGTGAGAATTTTTATTTCCCCTAGGATGTGGATTAAAATCTTCCCTTGAGATTTTTGTCTGTTGTAAGATGTGAAACACTCACTTGATGCTAATGGCGAACCTCTCGGCTTCAGCTGTCCTCTCTCTGATAAGATAGGTCCCGCTGCTGTGGGATTTTAAGAGGTTATCGGCCTGCTGGCGCTCCATGTTTCCTGCAAACCTACAGAGGATTCGAAAAAAAATGTTGTGACCTCAACACACAAAGTTATATATCTGAATGGCACAGCAAAGTCTTTACAAATTATTGACATTAAACAACCTTGTAGTAATTAATCTTTTTGTAGTGTTCCTCTTCAGGGTCAGTTTCCCTTTAATTGAATGATTGCCTTAACTTCAGAGTCTAGATTGTCAACATTAACTGGTCTGAACTAATATTACATTACCTGTGAAAAGGATGAGGCTGAACTCATTTTAAATGCACAACCTTCAGACATTAAGGGTCTTACCAAGGATATCCATAGTAGTCTGCTTCCCTTGAGGACTGCCGGCTGGATAATGACTGGAAAGGCTGTGAAAAATCAGATGCCATACGTTAGAAAACAAGCACACAACCATGCTGCAGAGATAATTATTTTATACGTACTACACAGAACAAGAACATTTTGTACTGTGAAATGATGACATACCTTTGGGTCCAAACAAGGCTTTACACACGAACTGGGGAAGAATCCACTCTTTTGTGTTTGTATCAGCTTTCCCTGCAAAATAACGGCAGGGGAAGTCTATTTGTACCACACTTCAAATACAGAAGCAATTCAGAGTGCTGTGTGTAAGCCAAAGAAAGGGATTAGAAAAACAATCCAATCACATCAAATATTGTATGCTGTTACTGTAGGTTCTGCAGGTAGTATAGTATTTCTTTTTCACATGTCTATGATCCAAAATGTTTTCAATCTGTCAAAATGTAAATCTAGGTTTCTCTGTTCTGTTAATCCTTCCTGAGGTTTCTTCTACTATTTTTTAATGAGTTTTTTGTTATCCAGTTCAGTGATCTAAGAGTGCTTTCACACCTGTAAGTTTAGTCTTTTGAATCAAAACAGACGCTGGATTTAGCAGTGGACTAGTGTTTTGTGCTATGGGAGAGACAATACAGTTAATGTGGTTCATTATCATCCAACCTGATATAATGTGAACTGTGACTGTTCTTGGACTACAGATGGAAATTAGCATTTTACGGCAGACGCATCTGACCAATACGTAGAGAGGATGTTCTCTGGAAGTTTAAAGTGACGCATTGTGGTATGGTTAGATTTTTCTCAGTGTAAGGAGAAACCATTTCAAGGATAAACTCTACAAGTTTACAAACTCATCGAGTGATTAAGACCAGAGTGAACGCACTAAGGTGTGAAAACACACGAGGGACAAAGGTTGTTGTATACTATACAGATTATAAAGCCTCTTGAGGCTGCTTTGTGATATTGGGCTGCATAAATAAAACTGCATTTGACGATAAATCAAGTTTTGTGGTAGAGAAAATCCTAAGGCAGATATACAAGAAATCCATCAAAATACATATAAACAAGGTAATGTTGATACGTATATAATGTAAATTACGTTATTTATAGTAACTTGTGAATAGATTTATATTGCATATAAAACATTTGCAACTTTAGTACCCCCCTGTGGTTGTATCCAAAGATGCAACCATAGAGCCAAAGAGCAAACAGTATATTCCCTCCACTAAAATAACCTGAAAGGAGCACAGACTGCACCAACTTTAACCACGGCCTTTTTTCATCATAGGCTTAGAAAAGCGTAGAAAAGCTTCTGAGGAAAATCCTACAATTACATGCTAGATTTAGCTGAATTACAAACATTTAATTACACACTAATGCTTGGTGTTGCTCCTGCAATGAAATGACCAGATCTGTCAGGTTAATTTGAACTTTACAGAAACACCTTCACTATCTGCTACCTGAAGAAATCATTTTTAAGCTCATCACACCCTCTGACATCATATGGAGAGATTAAACTGGCATGCTCTAGAGGGATAACCTAATAGCAGAGTATGAATTAATGGCTTCAGAAAGATGCCCTGAGTCTCTCTTGGAAAGGCTAGCCCGATATAAAAAGGAGTTGGAGTGTAAGAGTCAGTGATTCAGCATGAGTGTCCATCATGCCCAGAGCCACTGGTGTCAAATCACTTATCATCCAGCCAATTCACTGCAGAGGCATCTTCCAGGTTTGCAGGTACAGCACCATGTTCAACTAAGAATTGGATTATATTGCAAAGGATGAAAATGAGTCATCACCTTGCTGTAAAAAATCAGAAGAACTATTGTTTCCATTGTGTCTACTAATTTCTGGTTCAGAAATATCTCAGTGTGCAACAGATCCATGGTGCAGCGGCACACCTTGAATAGAAATGAAATCACTCTCATTGGTAAGTTGGTGTTTAATGAGTATAAGTGCTACAGTATGTTTTTTTAGATTAATTTCAGACAACATTTTTATCATTCATACTCAAATATTGCAGGTGGCTGGTTACACGTTACCACTATGTTTCCTCTACATTCCATAGTGTCTCACTGAACAAAGGCAAAATGCTGATGTTTTTAGAAACGCAATGATCATCATTTTAATTTTAATTATCAATTTACAATCAGAAATTATGTTCTTCACCTTTAAAGGTGCTTAACTGATTGAATGAGGATCTTGAGCATAATCCAGATAAGTTCTGGATTGTAGCTCTACCATGTAAAACAAAAACTTTTTAAAAAACATTTTACTAGTCATCTAGCCATATGACTAGAAAGTATTTTGACAAATGCCTTTTTTTGTTGTCTATTGAAGGACACTGTAAAAAAGGAATAGATGCTTGTTAAGTTTTTTGTGGAGCATAAGCATGAGCAATGTCAGAATGCTAAGTATCATAATGAAGTAATTTGCTTTAGGTCATTAAGAACGGAAACAAGGGGAAGCTAGATTGGCTCTGTAAAGGTCAAAAATTCCCTTATCAGCACATCTAACGCTCAGCGATTACCTAAAAGACACTATATCTTGTTAATTTGCGTGAACGTGAACACCTTCAAGCATTAGTTAAAGTCAGAGTCAGCACCTTGACCTTACAGTGGAGTGCAGAGCCAACATCAGCTGTCTAATAATATTCCTAATCCAAGTCTCAATATGCTAAATGGTTTGTGTTTTGTACCTCCCACCACGTGGTGTCTGGATCTCCTTTCAGCAGCTCGATAAAATCTCCTGTTTGAAAACAGAGTGGCGTCTTCCCTGTAGGTGCTGGTGTGCCATGGTAATTCCTCACTGCCACCATCTTGGGACCTGGAAATACAATCATGTGTTTACTAAGTGACAGAAACAAAATGACTTTAATACAGTATGTCAGCCTTAAAATGGAAACTCTGACTTGACTAAAATAGGATACTAAAGCATAAAAACAGGAGTTAATATTAAATCTACATTTCTGTGTCAATACTTTAGTTTTGGTTTAGGTAATGCAGTAATTTCATTGAGCAAAGCGGGACTGTTTTTGCATAAAAATCTTCCTGAGTAATGCAGCGGTCTAAGACACACACAATATGACCACAGCATCCTGGGCTCAAATCCGATCCATTATTTTTGTTTCATATTATCCTGTTTTGTTTAACAAAAATGCCACAAAGAAATCTTACCAAGAGCAACTTAGAGAGCATTTTATTCTGTCCACACTGAGCACTGTGTGTCTCATATCAAAGGCCTTATTAAATTATAGTTTTTGCTCTTTTACATTCATTTACATTTACATTCTTTGCCACCCCGCTCTACGTGGCTGATAATATTTACATGTGGTAGCTTTCTCCACTAGATGGCAGTAGAGAGCTTCATGAACAAACGTGTTGCATGACAGCCGACAGAAGAGATTCATGTTTAAGTGTTGACTATCGTGTTTAGGTTCAGGAAGTGTTCTTACCTGATGACATTCCAGGTTCCTAGAAAAGAAAAACAAACAGCACATTCAGCACACGATACTTAGCCAACAGTATTAGTATAATGTAGTTACACAGGCCAAATCTCTGACACTCTATTCAGTATGAGGAAAATCACATGTAGGTTCATGATGATAAGCATGACAATGTGTTACTCACCAAGTCATGAGGATCTGCAACAAAAGACAAAAGATATAGAGAATCTTAGGGAGGATTCACAGCAAAATGTGCTACAGGTATTGATTAGAGATGAACATTGAACAAAAATTTTTTATAAAAAACTATATGTCAGAGCCTCATGTATGCTTGTTTCATCGGATTTTGGTTTCATTCCGTATGCAAACAATTGCAGTGGGTGTAACATCGCGGGTGGCACAGTGGTGTAGTGGTTAGCACTGTTGCCTCACAGCAAGAAGGACCCACGTTTAAATCCACAACCTTTCTGTGTGGTGTTTGCATGTTCTCCCCGTGTCTGTGTGGGTCCTCTTTGGGTACTCCAGCTTCCTTCCACCACCCAAAAAAAAAGCATTAACTGGCAGCACTAAATTTTCCATTGTGTCGACGAGAGTGTAAAGATCTGTCTGTCTCTAAACGTTGGCACTGTGATATTTCAGTGTTTAGAGCACCGTTCTATCCCCAATGTCACGTTTGCACAGTGACATTGGGGATAGGCTCCAGCAGTCTCATGACCCTTAAGAGGGCAAGCGGTTAGGATGATGTAACAGAGCAATAGATAAAGCTGAAGGAGCTAAATTACATACTAACATGCGGGTGAAATGTTCCTACTACTGCATTATTTCATCCCATTCCTAGTCAGTCCCACTTCTGTTGACAATAAGAGGCAATAATTAGGTTTCTACAATAAAACAAACTTAATGCTTGTTATATCTCTATAAGAATAAGAATAATAATTCAGTAAGCAGGAAAATATGCTATACAAAACTACAGTTACTGTTTAGAAATCATTTAAATCGTTTTTTTCTTGCGTGATATGATCTCCTGAGGACTTTAAAAAACAAATATGAAACTTATCAAGATGGGTTTCCTGTCGTAGAAAGTAGCCAACAAGCAGGACTGTGTTCAGTGACAGTGACAACAGGTTTATATATATGTTGACAGAATGTAATTACAACAGTCATTGTTAATTTAGTCAAACAAAAAACCTATAATGTTCACAATCTCATACACATCGATGATGCACCGTATGTCACACAACATTAACATTTACAGATTGAAATATTTCAACCACCACCACCACATCGGAATCTGAATCAGGTTTTCTACTAGAAGATTAGAGGAAACACCTACTGATTTTACAGATGGTGATCACTTCCAGACACTCCTTGTGTGCTCCTGTTCCACAGCGAGAGCAGTAGTATCCCTGATAGAAGATGCCCCTGGAGGACACACACAGAAACAGACACATTAGTAATGCAAACAGGAAATGTCTCAGACACAAATTAAATTCCTGTATGTACAAGCCACAAGGGGACCTGCTGCTACTTAGTATAATTCTGTGATTGTGGTTGCACATCACAGTTCCATTCTGTGATCATTTCAAATCACAGAATCAACTCGTCCCATTTAAGACCGGACAGGACCAGAACCAATATGTTATGTATACTACACAACACTGCACGCATCACACACTGCCATGTTGAATAGTAAGTGCCATAAATCATGATGGGATCCGCTGGGGCTGCAGCAGTAATTAGCATCTAGCAGGGAGTGAGAACCCTGGTCCCTGCCTCCACAGGCTCTGTGAATTTAGGTCAGCCAAGCCATGAAATTTGTGGGTCAGTACACAGAGTGGAGTTTAGCCGGCTGACTATAATAGAGGTGAAAGTGGTGATTCAGTGACACGGGTTATCCCTGCTGCACTCTCACATGGGAGGTGGTGTGCTCAGGGACATAGTGGGTGGTGCCTGGAAAGGGAAAGTTTAAAAATATCATCCATCAGTCTCAGTCACACTTAGTGGAATATTTTCCAAAGACAGCTTTAACAGTAATGAAGGGCCATGTTAGCCAAAACATATTCCCTCTGTGATTTAAGTCTGTTTGTTAGTTGCTCACCAAATGTGGCTAAGTCTGTCTTCGGTTTAGCAAGTCAGTTATTCACTACTTCACGCTCCAGAAGCTCATGCTGCTTTTACTAGTGTTATCTTTGCAAACAATGTACAGAACACTCATTCATAAGTTCATATTCCCAAAAAAACTGCCAAGTTTCAAGTGAAAAATAGCAGGGACATTGAATGAGGGACAGCTGGCGCCTGACCAGAGTGTAGGAATGAACAAGTCAATGAAGCTTTTACCGCTCAATGAACGGTGCTCTAAACACTGAATTACAGTACATAACGTAGTTGCAATTAAGCTTAGCTTGTTCCTGCTAGACCACGGAAGCAACAGTCTTTACTCAAGGTTCACCTACTTGCTGGTTCTTGGGGCTTTCAGCTCCATCAAATGGTCTTTAGAAGCAGGGGAAGTTTGTTTAGCTGTCAATTTGACAACTAAAGCTGAACTTCAAACATCTACAGATCCATGACCAATGAGTAAACTTCATCATCTGAAGAGGTCCATGTGGTATGATTGAAAGTTCCATAATGAGTGAGTAAATGGACGTTGAAATGAGATTGTTTTGTCGATTAACTTTATTTAGCCCCATCGTGACAAGCTACACACACTGTTTACAAGGTAACACAATTATAATAGTAATAATAATAATAATATTACAATACAGTACAGCAGCTCTGTGTCCATTCTTTATTACAAATATCTATACTGGATATATGTTCAAAATAGCTAGCCTGACTTTATCCAAAGCTAATTAAATCCAACTATGAGCAGGGCTAAAACTCACAAATGTATTATATCTAATTTGTGGCATTAGAGTTGATGTTTGATATATTTCGTTACCTTTTGACATAACTAGACAAACTGTGCCCCTCAAATCTTTGTGCTACAGAAGCCAAGCTCCACATATTTAGCATACATACATGAGAATGATATAAATTGTCTCATCAACCTTCCAGCAATAAAAACAAATAAGTGTATTTCCAAAAATGTCAAATGTTTCCCTGAAGAAAAAATGACATTTTTACATGTAGTAGAGTAGTTTTTACATTGTGATATTACTATGTTTTATTTTATGCTGGTTCTTCCACCACTGCATTAAACATGGTGTCTTTGTGTTATGTACAAGACTGGTAGTGTGGCGCGTTAAGAATCTTTTTACATAAAGTTTACATAAATGTGTGCAGATTGTGCAACACTGAAAGCAAATCTCTGCTGCTACCGAATACTGTCAGATAGTGTGTAGTCCTTGCAAAGTCTAGATGGGGATGGGTTTATAATTCATCCATTTCTCATCATAGAATATAAATGTGTGCTGTTCTGCATGTAAGTGCCAAAGTTATCTGGTTTATTACCTCAAGAGCATCTTGCAGGCTCGACAGTTGGTGTTCTTGTCAAATGTGTGCATTTGGAAGTTATGCTGATTGGCTGTGGCTCTCTCTGGCTTGATGTTGGACCTGGAAGTAAATAAAAAATAAGAGGAACTTATTTTACACAACAGTTTGCTTGATTTTTCTAGAGATAACTCAGCCAAAAACAGACATTTCCATCTACTTCTTTTATTTAACAATAGTCGGGTCAGCCTGCCTACATGTAACTTTACTCACATAGCCATGTCAAACTGCTCCATCCACTTCCGCTTTGTCTCCTCAGTTTTACAAAAGAACTGGAAGCCCTGCTTCCCTTGCAGGTGGATCAGGTAGAAACCATAAGACCACTGGGGAGAAAAAGTGAATGAAGAGCAGATGGCAGAAAGATGTGTGGATGGCAATGAGAAACAGAAATAGACACAGACGACTGTGATAACTGCACTTTTAAATAAATATGTGCAAAAAATATTTAGTAAATACTGTATAATCATATGTAAATCATAACTCAAAGATGCTCCACATGCTTTAGCGATAAAAGCTGGAGAGCCAGTCACAGAGCCACTGGGCGCTCATGCAATCACAGCATGATACCCCAAAACTGCCAAAAATAGGCCACTATGAGAAGATGAGTTAAATAAAGGGGTCACTTGAGCTTACCATTTTTCCACTTGACTGGTAAGCATGCAAAAAGAAAGACACCAGAGAAAGACCCAGTTACACATGCAAACATGGATAGACACATGCAGATTCAAAACAAAAAGCCATGTTAGACCGGTGGTGCAATGTACTGCAGTACAGTTTCATGAATCCTAAATGACCTCCATCGCATTTACATGATCTTTCAAGCATGGGTGAGCACAATGCATATCTGCAACTTTAATGCATTACTCATAAGTTCCGTATCTGAAATTACAACCAACAAGCTCCTTCAGTTGAAGGGCAACATTTGTAATCATTACACAGGGCGTCTCATCGCCTTTACTAGCGGGGCTGCCTTTACACAGATCTCACTGCATAAAAAGAAATGTTCTGCTCTGTCTGCTCAAATCAAGCAAGTGATGTTCTCACCTTCTTCATGTCTCTGTTGTTCATGGGGTCATCTGACATTTTATATGACTGGAGTTCAATAGTCTCTTTGAGCTCATAGCTGTAGCCTTTCCTCTTGCAGACAATGACAACTTTATCAAACAGGAATATATACCTGGAGTCAAACACACGGACGCACACACACACACAAACACTCAGTCATTATGTCATTAGTTTTAAAGTGAAAATATGTTGATATGATTATTTTAGTTTTCGTACAGTAACATTTGGACTCACCTGTCCTGTTTTGTTCTGTTGACGATGGAGCAAACCTTCAACTCACCATCTATCTTTGGCCTACCATACTCCTCCAGCCTCACCTGCTGCTTAGGTCACAAAGACACACTAAATGTCAATGCACTGAAAAAAGTAGTGCAACTTCAGTCAAAACAACGACTTAATAAACCAGCTACACCTTAATTTCAAAGAAAATCTATATACATATATAACTAAATGCTGTAAAACAAGATTCTACTGATGGTGCTTGATTAATGACCCATGTACTAGTCAAACATTAACCCAGTGTCAGTTTGCACCTGTGTAGCAACTAAAAGAAGAACAGAGGCATAAGAAGAAAGTGACAAAGGGGAGAACGTGGTGACAGCAAAAAGAGAAAATAAGAAGGAGTTATCATATTATGAGAAGTGAGCTTCGGTTTGGAATCTACATAATTTCTCTTGTTCATATTCTGCATGACTTAGCGATTTTTTGGGAACGTTGTATTAGCGGACGCTCATGACAGGTGGAAGTAAGCCATGTTAAAAAATGGGTAACCACTCTGACACTTTAAATTCCAGCCTGGCAGTAACATAAGTACAGTTTTATTATCTGTTGCACAAAAGTGGCTTCTATGAAGACATCAAATCTATTAAAAACTACAATGAGTAATACAAGTAAGTATGTTGAGGTTTTGTCAGTATGTTATGTTTTCAAGTCACACAATCCATCAAAAAATATCATCTAGACAAAAATGGACAGACTCACAGTTCACAGCACTTACAAGATTTTCTATTGAACTTTGGAATTCGCTGATTTTCTTCAGTGTCTCGTTGTCCCTCTTGACTTCATTAATGTACATGGCCAGGTCCTGAGAGAGTGAGGCAGAAAATCTTTCAATGCTTAAGTGAAAATCTTCCTGACATCTGTCACATCATGGGGATTTACAGCACTTTGAGCCACAGTAGCTGAAGCAAACATTTCCATTCAGCTCTGCCTTAGAGCAGCGTACATTTATTTTGTAATATCTTTTCAAGCACACGTACAAAGACATGTGTAACACAGACCTGCATAGCCTCCAGTGCCTCTTTGAGTTGCTGTCTCTCTGGTCGGTCAGTTGAGTGACTTAAAAGTTCCTGTGGATGGAGATTTTTATTACATCAAACTTCACTGAAATGTATGATGCTACAGTATTAAGAAAATGCAACTGAGAGATTATGGATGAATAAGTTGCAGCTGAACACCATCAACAACAACATACAATGGAGTGGTTTATCAAATGTTGTAGAGCTGTGGTGAAATATACCCTATATCATCAGAAGAATAAATAGTCGTATTAGGTCTTATGACATATTCTAAGATAGCTTTAAAAAGAAAAATAACATTGCATCAACTTTCTGTGCATTTGGGAAATCTAATCAGTACTAACTGTACTGTACAAAATACTGTACAGAAGCTTTTTAAGTTCAAGTACACAGCATTGAGCTGCACCAACCTTCAGTCAGACAAGATAAAGAACGTGCACATAGAACCAACATTCACACTGACACAAATCTAGTAGTAGAATATTTTATCATCACAAGAAAGCTGTTGAAATAAACATTTGTGGTCCATATTCAGATTACACAGGATATCTTGATGCACATTTGAAACCTGATTTTTGCACCCAAATCTAAAAATAAGAAAAGAGTTAAAAGTTATATTCAGATATATAATAAAAGAACAATATAATGGTCAATGTCCATGAATCAGTTAGAAACCAAAAATCTTAATGCCATTGTTGTAAATGTACTTTTGTTTCTATGGCTATTTAAAATATCCTTCCTGGCAATTTCACCTGCTAGAAATAAGCTTTAATGAGTGGTGCAACACGGATAATATTCCCCTCAGTTCCACTTCCATTGTACAGGCAGTACAATCAGTAGCAATCATTAGTGCCGTAACAGAAACATTATCCCTCACTGGCTTCCCAACAGCAAATCAGACCAACCAAGAGGAAAGTATTGCAGTTGTGCTCCATTGAAACTTCATTTAATCCATTTTTATTCAAGCGACCCGCTGACTCTGCGGATCTTTTAGTTCTGTTACTTTTGCACAAGCTGGACTGTTGTTTCTGGTGTTGACATGGTGCTATACGGCACATGCACTAGATGTCAGATGAAAGACACGCTCGCGACATTTTACATTTTTATTCAGAGTGCAGGTGCAATACATAAATGATGAAGCGAGAGTGTTCACACTATGACCAAACAGGAAACACTACTGTGATATTATCCATACATCAACTGAAAATGTGCCCTTTGGCACTGGACACTGGACACTGGACACTCTCTCTCTCTCTCTCTCTCTCTCTCTCTCTCTCTCTCTCTCTCTCTCTCTCTCTCTCTCTCTCTCTCTCTCTCTCACTCTCACTCTCACTCTCACTCTCACTCTCACTCTCTCACTCTCTCACTCTCTCACTCTCAAGTCAGGACTTGTCAAGTGACTTGCCCCAAGGCAACACAATGTTTTACTGCAAAGCTGTGGGAAGCAGTGAAATGGGGTGCGTTTAATCAGATTAGTGCACGGTTGATTTGACCTTAGTGGCTTGCTGAGACTCCTGCAGGGGTTCGATTCAAGCTAATAGAGAAGTTGCCGCAGTCTCTGTGTGGTTGCACAATCACCTGACGCAAACATCTATTACGCACTGCGTCATAAAGTCTTAAGCTCATCCATAAAAGACACACAAACTCAATTAATCATAGTGGATATTACGTTGCTCAGCTCAGTTTTATGTACAAACAACAGGAGGAGAGCTCCAGGGAAGCAATGATGCGAGTAGCCAGGCCGTGTGCTTAGACACATTTGAATATTAGGGGAAGGGACATCAGTACATGTGGAATCTTCTAAAAGGAGAGACTACACTAAATATTATCTATTATAAGACAGACATGTTCTTATTAATGCAGTAATGCATGTCCTCAGTCCTAATATGTAACCAAGGAACTAAACAAAAAATATATATGTAAGATAACTTGCTGTTTTCTATTAAGATTGTCAACATATGAAGCCCAGAGCTGAGCAACAATAATGGAAACATTAAATGAAAGTCTTAACAAATGATTTCCAAAAGGGCCCAAAAGTTGATGGACTGGTCCCAAAGAAACAAACACAGTTTCACATGGCAAAGCGAAAAGTCTGTAAAACTATAACAACATCAGGCCAAAACAAGAACAACTGGAACCAATCAAAGCTCACTGACAATGGTGGATAATTGTTAAGCACTAGTCAAAATTACAGGGGAAATAAACCATCACCTCCGTGACAAAGTCTGAGAAAAATATCTGACTCACAACAGAACTTTCTGCCAGCCTGCCTCTTGGGGATTCTTAATGTTGAGATCAAACAATAAAAATGAATTCCCTGGTGTATGGATCACAAAAAGTACCCCTGTCACTGTAACCCACCCTGTTTGTTGCCTAGTGTTAAAAGTAGTTGATCTATAACAGGGTTTGTGTTGCTCTAACATGATAATGATGCATCACGTGTGAGGTGGCTGTGCCTCAGGAGATAGAGCGGGCTGTCTCCAGGTCAGCGGCTCTCCCATGTGTACGCTGTTCAAATATTACCCTCCCTGGTGCTGCAACAATGTCATTGCTTTTCTACTTTATTATTACGGTCATGCTCTGAATTAGGTGCTTCTCCTGCATTAAACTCAGTTAAAATGACTGTGCTGTAGGTTGATGAGATGTCTCCTACCTTCAGTAGTAGGTGATATTTCAGCACCCTCTGCATGGGAACCACGAGAAGATCCTGCAGCTTGAACTTTCCTTCCTGCACTTTCATAGTGCATTCCTGTGGAACAACGGCACAAGCAGAACGGCTATTATTACACATTATGTAATGCAGCATTGTACATTTCCTACTAACAAGCGTCTATTTGTTGTTTAATAATTCATTTTGTCTTGTTGCACTGCAGTTGTTGCTTCCACACATTTACAGAGCATTCCATTAACAACAATAAGGCCAGTTTATTCTTCCAGGGCACAGAAGCCATTTGTGACACAATTGCTCTAACTACTGACTGGGAAATTCCTCCGACTAATGAATACATCAACTGCATCAACACCATAAGAAACAATGTTTTGTGAGGATCATCCGATAAAGTTTCCTTACTCTGGTTTGTGTAGGCATTTCTATATGTCTGCAGTAACAGGCATAATTTATCCCTCTTAAAAAAGCAAAGTTTTGAAACACAGAAGCTGTTACAAAGCTCTTCTATTTAGAGAGAGTGTCTGTAATCACCACATATTTTGTCAACAGCTCCCAGAGCCATTTCTAAGGCCGTCCTAAGTGTTCATGTGCTTTAATCCTACGATTACAGGAGAGTGTTTGCTTTGTGCTATAATAAATTCAGATTATTCTAAAGAAGGCTGCTTTACAGAGGGTCGGTGAATCGCATTATCACACAATGAGGACTTTCAGCAGAGAAGGACCACAAACCGTATTCACTGAAAACAGAGTCGGCTATCTGAAAGAAAATGTTGAGGTTTGTGTTCAGTTATGTATGTCTAATATAACTGTATCAATCAAACAGCTCTGAGGGCATATTGGCAAATTCCATTGCCTTTCTAGTTTAATCATAGTGGCATGACAACAGCAAGTTATTATGTAATGTATGTGGACTACGTATGTACATGTACCTCTACTTTAATCTTGACATCTTCACGTGTTGCTATTAGCTCATCCAGTGTCTTCTGGGCGTTCTCCATGTGGCTGCAGTACTGGCCATAGATCAGCAACCTGGCGAAAGACACAGTAACACCAGCTCTTAGTCTAAATATACTGTCACAGCATGTGATTATTCACTGGATGAAATAAGTAGGGACTACACCCAAAGGTGGTCACAATCACACTAGTTAGTTATGTTTAATAAGCTTAATAGAAAGCTAGACAACACATTCCACAAACATCAGTGTGTGTCAATAAGGAATCATCCTTATGAAAGCTGTATATTTTATCAAACATATATTTTCCTAAAAAGTGAAGACATGAGCAGCAAGAGTTAAACCCAATCTGACCTATGAGTCAAAGTTACTGAGAGGGAAAAAAAAAAACAGGCTGTAGCTTGCTGCTCTCAGACATTTCATTTTTAAAATTTTAACTACACTGACTCCCAAAACATGTTCTGCAAATGTTTGAGCTCCAAATATTTAAACATTAATGTCTGTTCAGACAAATCTATATCTGTTGATGATACTTTTGATTGTATGAGAGTATGTGGACACATAAAACCAAAAATGTATGATGAATAATGTATAAATAAGCACTAATGAAACCCCTAATTTTTAAAATACTGAAAATATGTCATATCATAAATGTACAGAGACAACGGAGATTGTTGCTTTAGTCCACAATTAGCTCTGAACTGGCCAGTGCCCTGGAGCCTTTAGGCAATACACCGCACATTAATTTTAAGATTAATAACCCAATTTGAGAGGCCAGCCTGAGAGTCATTCGGCACTATAGGGGGGCAGATAAATGAATATATGAATACATGTATTATGATTAGGAATATATGTGAATACTATGAATAAGTAATGATTAGATTCTGATCCCAGGGCAATATTTAGAGGGTGCAGCATCCTCTTGTCAATGAGCTGTAATCAGAGAGCACTAATGAAAGACTATGCTTCATATCAGTTGCTTTGCAGAGTTTCTCTTATCAGCAAGTGAGGAACAAAAATCTCTCATTTTGAGCAGCGAGGACATGAGAGCTGTGCTCATTAGATTTTACAATGGGACTCTGACACAGATCTGTGGGTTCAGCTGGGAGGGAGTTCAAAGTCATCTTGCCTGGAGGATGCAACCGCATGTGGCACACATTCCTCTAACTCATTCACTGAGTCAAAGTAGGGCATTGGCATGACTGGTATACTGTTAAACCTCCACCCCCCGGTAGAGCTGGCACTCCAGTATCTTAATCTGAATCTTGAGAGGGGTGTGGGGGTGCAGAGAGCTGGCACCCCGAAGTGCAATCCAGCCTCTCATAGATCTGTGATGAGGAGCATCACTGCGAACAGACCAAGCAGAGTATGTTTGTAGGACAGAGCACTGTTCACACAGCTTCCACTTTTAAGACACCTACTATATATCTTAATTAAAAGCAAGCTGTAAAAAAAGAAAAAGAAAATGAAAGATAACAATAAACAAGGGTCTCATTTTTAAAACACAAATAATGTTATAAAAATGCAGTGAATCATTAAAGTGGTTTTGTTGCAAATACTACTTTTTAAAATGCAAAGCTCCTGCAGATTTCAGAGGGAGTTTTTCCCATTTTGATATTGAAAATAAAAGCCCTTTTTTTTCTCTATAACTTGCCTAAATTCAGCTGTGTTTATACCAATGTTTTCATCTTTTTTAAACAAGGTTATAAAAAATATGAAATACCACATGTAATAAGGTTTATTTTAGTATTAATAGATTTCAAAATGATACCGCACTGCCTGACTCTGCTGCCGCCAAGAAAATATAAGTAAGAACTTATCAATCTCCACCATTAATAGAAAAGCATCACTTCAAATGAATCATTCTGCTCTGGTAATAGTGCAAAACTCCTAGAAATGTGTAATTCAGCATCATGTTTTGCCAGAGGTGGTATTCTGAACTTTAGCTTTATTTTTTATTATATTAAATTTCTGTCACACCCATTCAGCTGGCGCATACCATGCTGACTGGTGGCGTTTGGACTAAGGCCCTCCTGCAGCAAGGCTTCTAGCCTGGTTAAACCGGCCCTGGGCTAACAAGGCCCTGATTAAGATGTGATCCACATTCTATGAGGCAGCTCCACTCAGCTCCCGATCGTCCAGCACGACAAGAGTGATTGAGATTAATGGCAACATTGATTCATTTTAAGGCAGCTTAGTGAGGGTCCAGGGGCACGTGGCAGAAACACCCAAGCTATCAGAACATAATATGTCATGAAGGTCTTTTAAGAAGCTGTTTCATGACAGGAATGCAAAGGGTTGAAGCTACTGGTGAGAGGTAAGAATAATAATAGAACAAAAATGTGAAACAGCACAGACAAAAAATAGATTAATATTCATCATTCATGGCCTTAATAAGACACATTTAATCAAAGGGACCAAATTAATATATTTTTTTCCTCAGAGCAATGGCAAAAGGAAAGTGAATAAAAATTATTAAAGCGTTATCTGTATGCTCAGCTAACTGGATTGAAAAGAAGATCATCATTTAGCCTGTGTGTCTATATGTGTCTTTAATGTACAGACACCGCTGGGCACCTTGAGCTCCTTCCCCATTGTCTGATAACTACATTTATACAATTTGCAGCAAGCCAACAATCACATGTCCAGTCACATAGCCAGCCCCACGATGCTGTGATGAGAAGAACCTTTAGCCCCTTTGAGTTCATAGGTTTGGTTTTATAGCAGATTTATTATATGGTTCAGTTTCAGGGTTTTTCAACACCATTTCAATCAGTACGTGGCACATTTGTTCAGCAAAAAAGCTTAGATAAATGCATCAAAAAACAAGAAAGGCATCCATTTCTGGCACCAAAACATCACACCCAGGGTCATCGCTAAACCATACACATCAGTCGATCAGCTACTGGACGACATGTTCAAAATTAAGTTTTAATAACAGCCTTTTCAGCTAAGACTTGAGAGGCTAGTCAGAGGCTTTGCCATCTTCTGAGAGATAGGCAGTGGAACAAAGGGGCTAATAACACACAAGCACACTGCAGCATGTATCCACTCTTGGCCCAGTCAGCTGTAATTAGCCTGTGACACATCGCAGGAGTGGGAGGTAACAGCTCATTGTTTCCAACTTTCTCCTTGTACCACTGCTTCAGTATTTACAATCTAAAAAAACACTGACAAATGAATTCAGGATTCAGCATTTTTTTATTAATTACATTTCTAATCTTCATGCAGTGTGAGCTACTGATGTTCCATACTGTATTTTGTTGAACAATTACATAACTTTGAAAGCTTAAAAACGACAAAATGACATTATTACTGTAAGCATCTCATGCACAATAGCGTTATACTAAACTATGAAATTCTAAAGGTCCAGTATTAGTTACTGCAGAACACTAATGATGCCACTTTGTATTTGAGTCTTCAGTATGCCATATAGCAAATGTCAATATTCCTCTTATTAATGAGATTGTTTGAGAATGGAAATATGAGCAAGGTAAGATTGGATCGGACTGGAGACCTAAACCAAATAAAAGTTGTTGTTTTTTCTCCTGGTAGTGCCAATCCCCTAGTAATGCCATTAGAAAATCTATATCAGTGAAAAAAATTGCAACCATTTACATAAGGGAAAGGAGAACTAGCAACCAGCAACAGTAAAGTTGCTTGAGACGCTTTACCTCAGGGTTGGAGTGTTAGCTGGTGGTGTAAAAACTTGTTGTTTGTATTCTTTTCAGCACTGGTGATACTGACCTGCTGTGCTGAACTCTTTCATAATGAGGATGCTGGCATGAATGTTACTTCACAGAAAATGCAATTTTGAGTAAACGCACCCTGGGCCTTCACCCCCACCCTCATGGAGCCCTGAGAGCGGAGTCAGGCGACTGAGGAAATCTCCAAGCAAACCAGAAGTGACAGCCTGTGGAGCCAGCTAATATTCCCCGACACATGGCATTGGGACCCTCTCACCTCCACTCAACATATCCAGCGCACAGCAAATGGAGGAAAACATAGACCCCCAATAAAGAGGCTCATAGCGTGGCCATGATTAGGGATTGCAAGGATATCTGGAAGCCAGATTACTCCGGAAATGAGTTGGCGAATGTCACAAATGAGGGTATCAACGAGAGGGTACTTAGATGCCCATTTAGTTTATAGAGCTTCTTCTGAGTGCACTTTTCCATTCAGCCTGGCTGTTTAAGAATTGAGAAGTACCCGAGATAAACCAGTGACATTTTCAGCGTGGCATTCAGATCAATGAGAAATAGAAAAAAGTGCTTTTCATCTTATGCACCAATGTGAGAAAAAAAAGATACAAGCACATTGTTGTAAAAGGTCACAGGGACTTACAAGCATGGATAACCAAATGAATTATGCCAAGCCAGTTCCTCAGGAAAAATCACCGAGATCCCTGACGAGAGCGGTGCTGTGTCAGTCCAAATCCCCTGGTCCCTCTTGTTTATCGCCACAAGAGACAAGACACAGCAATGCCTCATAATGAGGCAGGTATACATGTCAATCACATTAAGAGTCAAAGCCTGTGATGCACAGAATCTGCAAATCAAATGAATCATTATCTTAAAATAACCCTGTGTTGCATTTTGTAGAATGTCGCAAGTATTAACAATGAATGGCATCATCAGCAAATTTGTTTATGAATACAAGGTAAATGTTAGATATTTCTGCCCGGTAGAATGTAATCCATTACTGCATTTTAAACAAGCACGTACCCCACAGGTGTACTTTTGGTCTGGGCCTTTTTCTCAAGGTTCCGGGTTTTTAGTTTCAATGAATGGAAATCACAATGCTAACTGAATGTTTAGTGTTGTGTTCTCAACTTTGGACCAACAAGGGTAACCCACGTCTGTAAAGATTCTCAGTCATCCAGGTAAAGTTGTCTGAAGATTGAGTCATGGTAACCCATCTGGTCCAACTCCAGCTACTGTAGCACAAATCCCCCCCCCCAAAAAAACCTGAATACTGGCTATTATTGAAAGGCGTCAGGACACACAGCACAGTTAGCTGGGGGTCACTTAAAGGATATCCTGCTGATGCCTTTGTGGCACATACCAGAGGATACCTTCATAGGTCTTGAGAGTCCTAGAAAGTCCAGGCAAGAGCTGTTTCAGCATCAGAGAGGGACCCACACAATATCACCGACCACCCACGTTCAAACTTAGCGTAATGGGCGACCGAGCCTTTGCAGTGGCTGCTCCACAGCTCTGGAATATCTTATCTTGTTTTGCCTTATTTTATACTCTTAAGTAGCACTTTGAAATTTTCTATAAATGTAAAGGTACCTATAAATAAAATAAATATTATTAGTATTATTACCATCATTATCAGATGGGTGGTTTTAAAGTTGTGGCTGATCAGTTTAGAAATGACTATTTCTGTTGAACTCTCTACCTGTGTTTCCCCTTGTTTCTTCCTCTCTAGTCTGTGTCTATCTTCTGAGCTTTTATGCGACATCAGTAATCCCACAGTGCTTTATAAGGGACCCTTGGTTAGCTGGACCATATGCGGGATTGCGTGCAAATGACTATGTGCAACACTGCTATATTAGATCTAGTCAGATGAACTAAAGAGAGATGTAGAAAGTATGTGCCCGTCTCTGTCTATTAGTAGAAATATAGTCTCTTGTGTCACACTAACTTTGTGTTACGGGCCCCCTGGCCCCCATTTCTAGGCACGGTGTTCGTGAGGTGTCGCCTTTAGATGGCTATATTCAGAAACTAGATGGTAATCTTTTTAGTATCTAAGGCTATTGAACATAGTTTCAATGTAAGAGCATACGTAGCAAATGTTATTGCAACACCAGCATCAACACATGTAAGCAAAATGCAGTTTTCTTTTTTGTGCCAGTTTCCATTTTGAGCTACTGTAGATAACATGGCAGCGCAACATGGCTACCTCAGTGAAAGTCACCCTGCATCCAATGCAGATATAAGAGGCTCATTCTAAGCTAAAGAAACTGAATTTTCAGGTGATTACACACTAATGACAACATATTTATGAAAACTATTTTCCATTTCTGCTAGTAGATGTCTTTATATGTTACACACTGCACCTTTAAGAAAGAGGTCTGTGATAAGCTACTACTATGCAGACTGACGTGGCCCAGAGAAATAACGTGAGTGTTTCAAGTTGGAAGAATATTAAGACCACTGTGCAGAAAAATAGAATATGCACTTATTTATGCAAGAGTAGGTACATACACATGCAGGGATGTGTGTGACACAGTCAGTAATGGCTGTGTTATTTGAGGACAGCAGCATATCCATGGCTGTGTATGGAATCATGACTGGGGCCAGAACCTATCATTGCCATCATAACCATTACCTACGAAGCAGCCACACTTAGCACAGCATGGAGGCAAATCACAGCTCCCCTCAGGGATGCAAATTATCCACACATTGCTCAGCAGCTGGGCAAGACCGAGATACATCTGAGAGAGAAACCTTGTTCGCCAGTATGCCTCACCTTGCCTTGATCAGTGTTTTCTAATTCCAAATCTCTCTTATCAATTAATGTTTTGTCCTAAAACACCTTTTCTTTTTCTTTTTTTTTTAAGTGAAACAAGTTGAGTAAAAATATTTCAATACGATTCGTTCTCAGTACAAATGTGTTTTACTAACTGCATGAGATGGTGAATTCTGTCTTAAAACCTAAATTAGTATTACAGGCACTTGTACTTAAAAAAATGTGATTCATAATTAATGAAGTATTGTAAGAATGTTCCATGTTGCTGGATAACTTGGGTTGAACCTGGTTGAAAGGGGAACAATTGGTTCTGTGCTCTCTCAGCTTTTTCCCCTAACATTCATTGTTTTAATTGCCACATTCTTTCAGCACTAATCCCATCAATCCTCCGACTAATCTGAGAATACTGCAACTTGGTGCAGACTCAAGTTGCACCACACTATATGTTGCCATATGGTTCAATATGTAGTTCAATTCATGTGAATTACATCACCTAAAAAGAACAGCATGTGCAGGTTACTAACCTTTCTTTGAAGTCGAGGAAGATCTTCCCCAGGCCACTTCCTCCGCTGACCATGTTCAGGTCGATGGCTCGCAGGAGGGCAAAGTGGACTTTGATTACATCCTGAGTGAACATCAAAATGTTAACATATATCCATTCTGATCCTTATTCTTTCGTTTATATAAAATAGATTTTAATTCGACTGCAGATTTAATTTGTCATGATGCACATTGTCACACAAGACAAATGTAGTCATACTCAAATTTTCTTTAAAGTAAGTACACTATATATTTGATTGATATGTCCTATTATTCAAATAATTAGTCTTCTGTGTATAAACTAAATTTAAAAGCTCTAAAACGTCTGGAGTCTGGAGTATTTCTGTATTTCTTTCTCTGTACAAAAGACAAAAAACAATAATGTGTGTGTCTGTCTATTAATACTTTCTTACTGTCCTGCCTTGTCTGTGGATCTTAAGTCTATAATTTAACTGATAACAAATGTCTAACTAATTTCCTGAACAACTAGGCTCTGTGGCTTTTAGCAAACATTAATTACTGGTAATAATAGTGTTTATTGAGGACTACTTTATATTTTACACTTATACATACACATTTGGTGTCTATCAAGTATGTACAGAACGGTGTATGTGGCACCGAGATAAAATGCTTGCATGCTTACAAAACATGTCAGCCAGTGCAATAGTAGACTAATAGTAGACTTATTGAGGCGTTTTTAATAAATACTTAAAATCAGTGGACCCTTGTACAACAAAGGAATAAATACAAAAAGAAATTTCAAAACAATTGAAATAAATTGTATATCATAATTATAAGTTTTGTTTTCCTCCATCGTGTTGAAAACACTAAACCATAAAACCAAAATCTCACTGCTTATCCAACTGTGAATTCTGCATACAGCATTGTTAACACCCCTAATAACTGTATATACAACACATCCCATCATTCATTCAGTCATCCATACATATATTGAATCATTCACTTGGTGTGAGGCACATCCATGCGTGCAGTATAGACTTCACTTTCTTTGCTTGAGCAGTTACTCACCTCAAGATTGACAAAGATAGCCTCCATTTCTTGTGGACTCAAGACTTGCTTCAGCGGGACCATGTAATTCTTGAAATGAAAGAAGATTTATATATAAATATCAATAAAGGTCCCTCTAAATAACTACTTTTCCATTTCAAAGATGCGCTGGCCAAGCTTTTAGATGTACACAAATTTATTTGAAGTACAGCACAACTGAAAGTTAACGGTAGAAAATCAATACAGCTGTGAAGTTGTAAAAGATAGAGGCAGCATATTGCTGCTCACCGGGTGTGTGAAGTTATTTAATTTCAGGCCATAATACTGAGTGTGCCATAAACACACATTGCACAATTATTCTGTATGCTGCACTTAGGCTTAGAGAAGAAAAACCTGCCCGTTATGTCTCTAATGTTGTTTTATGCTTGTCACATTTCATCATCGTAATAATAACAAATAGATCAACTAAGAAGCATTAAAGAGATGATGGGCTTTATTAACCCCAACTCAATTAAGCTTAACGAGTCCTCTGATCATAAGAAGGTTATTTATTCTCATTTAGCCTCGTGTTGGTCTGATGTGGGAATCACAGGATACACATTTAGTTTAATGAAATTAGAGAAGTGGATGATTTGTGGCTTTCCATCAAATCGCAGATGAAATCCCATCAACAACAGAAACTGATGTGTTAGCAGCAATGATCTTCATAATGGTTCATTATCACAAAGAGAAAGCACTATGAGTTTCTTTGCAGCTATGTCTAATCATGTTACTTTTCCCAGCATTCAGTGTAGAAATAAAGTCAGTTAAGTTCCTGGTAAATTACAAAACATATACACATGTTCCTTCCATTATCATACAGCATGTGTGACCATCTAAAGGAAGCACACACCGCAGCACAAGTGACTCTTTTACTTAAGTGGACTTCAAGACTGAGGCAAACTCTACTATCAATAATGTTACATTTTAAATGTTACATTTTAAATGTTAAATGTAACATTATTGATAGTAAAGTTTGCCTCAGTCTTGAAGTCCACTTAAGTAAAAGAGTGCAAAAGAGAACGACAACACAAGGAGCAATAAGACAAGGTTTTCATGTCCACATCAGTAGACCCGTATATCACTGCTCAATGAGCTGTGATTATTTTCGATTTTGGTTAATCAGCAGCAACATGGCACAAAAATTAAGAGACGCGCTATGTGAGGCATACAGTACAAATGAGAAGAAAAACTCTCTTATAGGAGAAACACGTGTAATGTGTAATATAAAACTGCCTGTATGTACAGTACAGTATGTGTCCTTGTGCATGTGATATGCATGTCTATACTAAAAGCCTCAGGGATCAGCATCTCCTGTGAGGGCCCAGCCAATAATAACCATATCGATCTGCTCCTGTGACATTTTTGCTCCCCAGTGAATCCGCCAATAGCTGACATTTCCATGCTGTGACCCAACCCACAGGCGCGAAAAAACCAACAAAGGAGAAGTTGCAAAAGGAAACTACAGTAACACAACGTAGCACACTTATTAACACACATACACAACACTGTATGTTCACATACTGTGCACACTCACCTTCTCAATGTCCTCTAAAGTCTTGTAGTACTTTGCTTCAGTCTCTTGGATCTCCACTAAGCAGCAATTTCTCTTGTCATCTTCAGTCATGCCCATTTTCTATAGTGATGTAATGAAATATGACAAATCAGGACAGTTATCCAATGAGTTTGTATTATAGATAATATAGATTATCTTTTATTTTAATACTGTTAATGGACTATCAAGGGTATGACTTAGAAATGAGTTCTGAGTTCAATTTATTCTTCATTTCCACAAAATCTGAAAATATATTTCCACATGCCTAAAGAAAAGTTATGTCATCCATCAGGTTGCAATAATATGAGCTACAGTAATGCAGTGCAAAGAAACATACACATACTGCACTAACATGAAAGAAAAATATAACACTGGCACACATTAACGCAGAGATGTTCCCTGTGATGGATTACACAACTGAAGCGTATTTCTGCAGGAGTCGACCTAACTTTATTTTACTGGGATAATACACTATGTGTATTAGCTAATTGATTTTCATACTCCCTGGAAATAAATATAAAGCAACAGCTGCTTAGACAGATGGAGAAATGCAACCAGAAGCTTCGACTGTAAACTTGTTAAATAAAACAAACCTGATTTCCAAATCAACTTCAAACAGATTAAAAAAAATGCTCATCCACAGTGTGACTGCAGGTATTGGTAAAATGAGGAGGTGATGTTTTTGACTTTGGAGGGAGCTAGGTGTGAGAGCTACAGTGTATGCATTTACACTTACTTGCCTTTGGTGGACAGAGGTCAGCATGGCACAGCAAGGCAGTCTGACTTCTGACCATGACACTAAAACCATTAGGTGGCTTTAATGTTGTGGCTGATCAGTGTATGTGTGGGCTGGAAGGTATATGCACTGTATGTATGTGCAGAAGAATTCAAGGTTGTTAAGTTATACATATTCAATCAGACTGCACATGGCAAAGGAGCGAGGGAGGAGCGGCACAAAATGCAAACTTATCTACATAGAGCATTTCTCATGAGGCCTCATGATGCAAGTTTCCATACACAAAACAAACATGAATATATATTGTATATGCGTTTTTTGTTGTTTGTTTGTTTTGTTTTTTTAAAGAACAAAAGTGAGTCACCATAGTGATCATAGCATTTTTCTTTCTGCTGTAGCCACAACATATGAGTAGTACAACCTGGGAGTAACTAAGCCATCTGGAACAGATTTGGCTGTTAATAACCAGCCCTGATAATAAAAAATGGAGATAACAAAGCAGAAGACCAGTCAAGGCTTCTATCCAGCATGTAATCAGCCAATCGGAATGAGTGCTCAAAGCCAGCAGGATAAAGTTTATTTGTCTCATGCATCGAGGTTCGGTGTGGCAGCTGGTGGTCCCCGCTGACGTCAGTCTGCACTGCAGTCACAAGCGTCTCCAGCGGGCCCTGAATCACACTTTGGACCAGATGGGGTCTGTTTTTCCCCTGTGCACAGGTCACTAATCTAATTGGCAGGTCATTCTCTTGGGATGTTATGAGTTTGTTTGTTAAATTAAGTGATGGAGGGAGTCAGCTGACAGGGTGGGGTGAGTCACAAACACAGCAGCACTCACCTGCATGTATCTGATCTGCAGCATGAGGAAGGCAAAGTAATGCGATTCAAAATTCAGATTTATCACCAGTTATGAAAGAGGCGTTTAGAAATAAATTATGCAAATATTGTAGAAAGGGCCCAGAGACAATGACAAAACAGAAATAATCTAAGATTTAACTCACAGACCTTTGGCAGCGATTCCATTCGGTCAAACATCAATAAATGATATTAAAAATATGCCTTAGGATAAAATGGCAGAAATTGTGTCACAAAGTTCTCACCATGGGTTGTCGTACTTCCACCTTAATAATGTCCTCATAGATGTCGTCCCCATCATCTTCACACGGCACACAGTCATAGATGTCATCCTCACCCAAGTCGTGCTCACTGGGGAAACATACACACAAGTCAGGAAGCGGCTGTATTTAAGCATAAACTGAACTCCGAGGATGTATCTTTCACTCGTGCGTCCAGCTGAAAGGTACTGAGCAGGCACACAACGACCAGCTTGTTATCTTTCATGAGCCCTGCCTCAAGAGTGGCTTTGGTGTTCAGTGTAAGGGGACACGGCTCCCAATGTTCAAGATCCTTCACTTTGTTGCGTTATTGAGCGGCATTTGCCTTTAATGTGTTTCTGCTTCTTTGGCACCCAGCTAGCTAACTGACCTTTAATTAGGCGAGCAGCCAGCAGAGCACTGACAGTCACACCGGAGAAGAACGTCTTCAGGGGAAGATCCTTATGCTCTGTATCTCCCCCTCTACTGGAAAAGCAATTATTGTTTGGGAAACTTATTGAAACACTGGAGATGCCTCAGCAGGAAAACACTTTGGCCCATATTGATGTAGTTAATAAAGAGGAAGCTTTAAGAGACAAAAAAGGGAAATAAATGATTAAATACAGTAAATAAATAAAGAGAGTAGGAGTTTTCTGATGAATATTAACGGACCAGGGTGCAAGTTTGTGTAAGCACGTTTTCTATTCACCTCCATTTTATTGATGTGGGGGCTGTATAATGCTTTTTATTAATTTAGTGAGTTACACTTACAACTGGAAAATTTTGTTTTTTTAAAAATGTATTAATTATGTTTTATATTTATTTTATTAAATTGGGACAATTGAGAACAAGCCAAATAACCTATTTGCAGTTTCTGTTATAAATGTACCCATGCATGCATAAACACTGGATTACTTTGGAACTGACATGATGCTTGATTAGGTATTAGGACCACCTTTTTTAGCTAAGTAGGTACAAATATTTATTTATAATGATCATTACATATGATGCTATTATCAAAAACTGACACTAAATCTATCAATATGTGTATCACATATGTTCAGCCTCGACTGCGCAATTCTTACTGCAGATGGCAACAACTGGGCACTGAAAGGATTCTTATTGATTAGATTAGCTCCGTCTCACAACCACTAGTGGAGATCTAACTTCTGACGGTGCGAAATCAGCATGCTAAACCAGAACAACTAACTTCCTGTTGTTCCTGAACACAAGTATGCACATGTCTCTTTTATCTCCAGCTCTTTTGTGTAATTCAGGGAAATAAATGAATAAATCCTATCAGTAAATGAAAAACTATTGTCCTTTAACACTTCACAACCATGTAATACCTCCTCTTCTGACCTGCTTTAACGTGCTGGAGTGGGACACTTAATACCTACCAGCTCAAGGGATCGTGCGATGCCCTGATGGCGAGGGGGCAAATTAGATAGTATTTCATACCTACCTACCTAATGGGGGGTACAGCCTGGCCGTCATTGTACCAAACCAATTAAATTAAATCCATCATTTAATTTCTAATTAAGATCCAGAAAATTGAATATGTTGTAGGGATTTTCTAGATCAAGAAATCAGATCAAGATCTATGGGCACATACATACACAGGACCTTCTACTGCCACCATGCTACAGTATTCTTTTCTTACATTGTGTGAATACGGGATTTAAAAAATGAGAGAAAGACAGAACTGCCCTCAATCAAATACTCAACTTAGCCGTCACGCTTGTGCGGGGGTTGTTTGAAGTTTCAATTGAGGTGGCTTGGTTCACTCTTTGCGCTGTGTTTCTTCCTTCATTAAGTAAAAGTGGCTCATGTTGAATACTGAGAAGGCTGTGTGGGAGGACAACGGCCAGCCAACGCTGCTCCATCAGCGTCTCCTCTCTGAACTCTGAAACTACAGTGTGCTCCACGGAGACTGGCGCGTTGCACGGCGGAGGGGTTTTGTGAAAGCAGATGCTGCACAGTACTTCATTTTACTCTAATCCCTCAGAGAAAGTATTGTATGTGGGAGGTCTAGTGCAGTGATATAAATATGACCTGTAGAAAGATCTGAGAGTAGTGTCCACAGGGACAGCGTGGAGGAGGAGCTGGAGGGTTGTCTGATACCTCTTTTTATATTCTAAGGATAGATTAAGAATAAACCCTGACTAGAAATGTATTGTCAAAAGACAAATACTGTATTGATTAGTGGTGATATTTAAGAATGCTTTGTCTTTCACAGTTGGTCATTTTATCATTGTTCGGATACATATGTTTAATGTTTTTCATCAATAATTAATGATTCATCTCAGAGTTTTGTCATTAGTTACATTTAAAATTTTATTCTGTGCAAAACCTGTATTGATATAATTGATGTAGTCCCACTTTAGTTAAAGTTCAGTTTAGAATTAGACCAAGGTTAATGTTGGGTATTAGTTCACATTTAGCCACTGATAAAGTCAATGTTCACACATCTTTGTGTGCGTGTGTGTGTGTGTGTAGCTCTAGTCATTACTGGAAAGAAGTAGTAAAAAAACAAAGACAAAGGGTCTCTTGGGTCTTAGTGGACATTAATTAATAATTTAAATGCATTTATGTGTCTATGTGTGTGTCTGTGCATGTGTACGCATTAAAAAGTTTCAGTGAGTCAGAGTGGGAGTACTGAGGACTTATGAATTAAATCAAATTTTTCTGTCTGATTACACAGTGACAGGCCGGGGGGTGTTCAGCGTGTCTGCACGGAATCGGCCTACTAACCTCTGCTCCCTGATATAAAGTTAACAGTGGAGGGGAGCGCACAATGACTCACTATTCAAAGCTACTGAGCGTATGTCCCTCAAAGGCAAATTGTTTTGTTATGTATTTATTTAGTTCTTTTTTGTTTTGTTTTGTGAACCTTTCACATCTTCACTGTACAGCTGCATTCGTTTGAACTTTTCACAGTTTGTGGTGAAACAACTGCACATTAACATTTCTTTTAGTTTAAGGAAACTACATTTTAAATAGTAATACGGTAAAAACGTAAAGTGGTTTAAATAAAAAGGAAAAGTAATCTATATTTTCCTACTGGCTATCTCTGCCAAATAAATCATTCTAAATGTGTTCATGTGGTTACATAAAGTTTCATTATAAAAAGTGACTTAATACCTTGCAGTGAATTATACCTAGACTAAGCTTCCTCCATTTTCAGGTTATTGACTTTTCATGTCAATCTGCCCAGGGGATTAATGGAGCAAAATAAACTGCAAAAGAGTGACACAAAGGGCTTGTGACACTGTTTACTTCGGAATGGAAATCCATATGTGACTTTCGCAGAGGAAAAAGTCCCCTGGCAACTGCACTCGATCCACCCCCATTTCATGCTTTGTCAACTCGGGAATGGAGTCATTCCAGACGGAGAAGACTCAGAGTTAAGGGGGACGAAGATTTGACATCAGAAAGCCAAAGGAAAAAAGTATGGACCAGGTTTAGCACATTAACCTGGGAGACCTCAATTAGGTAGAGACTTGACTCTACCTGCCTCAGACACGCCTGTAAACAGACATAGTCCAGCAGGATGCAAACTGGGGCTATGCACCTATGCCAGAAGCACCATGTCATTTATTTGCAGCTGTCCCTTCCAGATGAGCTCCTATTGACAACTTAAAGCCTCAATCCACCTTACTTGACATGAATTCTTCTGACATAATATTGTAAATATGGAAATCATCCAGCGACCTCTGCTAAACCTCAAACATGATACGCAGTCAGGCACAAATGTTCTCTTACACTCGTTGTGCAAAACTGCAGCAATCTGACAAAGTGGAAATAAATACATAAGATAGAACTTAATAACTTAAGTATCATCAGTACATAAGTGAAGTGTGAGCTTCCAGCTGTCCTCAGAGACTCGGAGGTCCACTGGTTCAAGTCTTTTGGCTCCTCCAAAGAAAATCAAATGCTGATCGATCTTTTGCTGCACAGGCTAGAGGAACAGTCTTCCATTTAACGTCTGCTCTGCTGGCACGATCTCTGCTTTTAAATCTCACCTCGCAATCCATTTCTTTATAGATTGCCTTCCATAGCAGTTAGTATCCTCTGTCATCTCACCACTGAAGTTAATGATGTCATCCTATTGATCCATATTGTTTGCCGTAATGTTCTGCCACACAGTTTTATTTTTTTCACGTTAAATATTTCACGTGACAACACTGCTGGTTTATGCCTAACGTGCAGTTATTTTTATGGTGCCATATGTCCCGTCATTGTATTTGTTTCTTCCTCTTAAAGGCTCTAAGTACAACATCCATAAAAATGACTACTATGACTGCAGTGAGATCATCATTGCCATCTCCCTCGCTCTTGCAGTTTAGTCATGTGCTGATCATAAATCATGCGTGCATCAATATTTCAGGCTAATTAATAAGTCTTTGAGATTAAGGTTATTGCTAGCGTGGCCTATGTGCTAAGTGTGTTCAACTCTATTATGTGCAGGACCTGCTGATGAATCACTTATGCGACTGTTCATTGATGAAATGAAATGCACACATGTTCTTTGTAAAAAGGTCAAGAGCAGCATGATTAATTCACTGAGACCCAGACCTCTGCACTTATAGGTTACACAGAGCACGCCATGTTACAATACCACTGACCATTTGAGAAAAACAGATGAACCCGAGCTTCAGGTTCACTGAAGCTGCTGCCACGGGGCTAAATCCATTCATGGATAGTGGATATTTTGCAGGTTTAGAGGTTAGAGGCAAATTAAAGGCATAACCTCGAGCTATAGAAAGAAATTCACTATATATCGGGCTTTAAATCCTCACCGTTACGCTCACTTGCTTTGCTGGTGGATTCTGTGATACTTGTTGCTATGGATACTGAGCACTTGCTATAGCCACTGGGTCTTTCAAGTAACCAGCAGGTGACATTTCTTTAGGATGGATTGAAAAGTAAAATCAGGAATCAGAGAGCTAACTTTAGCCACATTCATATTTATTGATGGATTTACATTTTTATTCCTTTAAAATGGAATTAAATTCGTAACCACCTTCTTGTTGTTGTCGTTTACAACACCTGCCTTTGTGCTGTCCACCTCACCTCACCTCGCCCCTTGTCTCTCTCTCTATGCCCCAACAAGTATATATAATGAAAAACAGACAAGAGCTTTCTTTCTATAAATACATTCTCATTGTTGTATTGTTTGTAAAATTAAATAATTAAGTTGGCATATCTTTACTTTATACATTCACTTCAGAAACACTTTCTATGCATTGCTGAGTTCAGTATTCAAGGTAAAGGCCTATGTTCCAAGCTTGCAGGGCTGCATGTTTGTCTAAGCTGTGCTCTAATCCAGTTTTAGCCTGCTTGGCTGGCACTTCTCTCCTCTGGCAAGAGCACAATCCACATCCCCTAAAGATCTTCACAATAATGCATTCAGCAGGCATAGATCTACTGTATAGCTCTCATGCTCTCCACCAAACCCCATCTCTCTGTGATGAATGACACCCATCTCGGAGCGGTTAACAAATTATTCTCCATTAATCTTAGTGGAGCTGCCGCTGTCACCGCTGGAGAAGCCGCCAACTCTAACACTATTTGACTCTCTTTTACACCCAGCGAAACCCACCCGCTCCACATAACAACACACCAGACCGGGCAGGCAGAAAGGCAGCCAGGCCAGAAGCCAGAACCAGTGCTGGTGTCACCATGGTAACGGGCAGAGTGACAAGCTTATGTAATTAAACCGTTAGAGGAAACTGGAACAAGTGGCAATCACATCTCACTTTGAAACATCGCAACATGTGTCATATCTACATCACGGGCTTCTAAATACAGCCTACTTTGATAGATCAACTCATCTCGATTAAATTTAAATAGAAATACTTCAAATACTACTGCAAAAGTTCTCAAAATATTTATGGTATTATTGTAGCATTTCTTTGGAAATGCTTTTCTCATGTGGAGACCAAAAGCTGGACTTCACCCCATTCAGAGTTCAAATGTTCTTTTCACTTATGATCGAGGTTAGGTTAAGATTAGAGAAGTCATGCATGTGGTTTTTATAAGTAAGGACTGAATTCATATGTGACAAAAAAAAAAGTTTGTGAAAAGATTACTTACTCTGCCAGTTCCTCGAGACTCCGATACACATCATCCTCATTCAGAGCTGTGTCCTCCGACGGAAAGGGCCTGGTAAACACACACACACACACACACACACACACACACAAAAGAACACACTTTATCACTATGTTTATAATTTCATCACACTATATCACTTCACACACCGCAGTGTCGCAGGTAGAAAAACAACCAGCTGGAAAGTGCATGGTATCTGCCAGGATGTCACTCTTAGCTCCATCACTTCAACAGAAGACCCCATCAGTCACGAACAATATTGTCAAAACACATTAACTCACTGCTGCTGACAGAAGACTGAAAAAAACCATCTTCCCTCAGCCAATATTCTCAGGAATTCAGCAACAAAAACAGCCTTTTTTTTCCCCAGATGGATGACCAGGTGTTTTATAAATCCTCTCTTGGGGCTTGGTCAAGTTTCAAAGATCCTCAAGGGCGATGCAATATAAAATACACATTTCTGCAGTAAAATATAATAGATGATAAACTTCAAGAAGAAAGCACGAGCATGAGATGAAATAGGTTTATTATTTTCATCATACAATAATTCAGATTCATTTAAAACATCTTCTAATGTCTAATTTCTGCAAACACAGTGTCAACAACACTGCTTTTCTGAAAATGTATGACTAATCAAATAGCTCATTAAACAGGGTGGCTTTATTTGTAATCTTTATAAAGATACCTGCTCTCCACAAACATTTTCTAGTTCACGGTCTCAATCAATGGTGTTTATGATGTTTTTCAAAACAGCTGATTGCTCCAAATTACTGCCTATTAGCCTAACACTGTGCACAACTGAAGCCCATTAAAATCTGCAAGGTCATCAGCACTACGGAAACATCAACGAAAATAAAACCTAACGCTGGGCATCTCTTATACAAAGATGCCGTATAGATATTATGTTTCGTTTTCAATTTGTCATCTGAAAAACACACTTAACGGGTGTAAAACATGCGAGGTAGAACGTATTGATCATCAACGGCATTCGTTTTTCAATCTAATGAATTTGTTGTTGTTTTGAGGCCTGTCCTCACCATGATAGTAGAATACTGCTGTTCTCCTCCGGCAATAAATCCCACACAAATCAGCAGCCAGCAGTGGTTTCTGCAAGGCTGACCTTGACTCTGTTTGTATAATGTAACTACTAAACACATGATTTGTTTTCGTACTGTCAAAGAGCCACTGAACACACACCCACATACACCTCTACAGTGCCATTACTCAAACAAGAGATGGAGAACAGACTAATACAGGTTGGGAGTGAAGTTGAGGTTTCAGTGTCACGCTACAATAAAACATGTTCACATAGCGATCGCTTACAAAACTGATCAAGTGGAATTACGCTTCATCGTAGGTACAAGTAAACACCTGTGCTGACCTGTACTGTGCAGAGGAGCTGACGTGCACACCTCCAAAAACGTATGAATCTGTTGTGAGAAACTTTGCATTGAAAAAAAGAGGAGGAGGAGAAGAGTCGGAGTGCAGACAACAACCGCTTCTTTATCTCGTCTCCTTTGTGTCTTAGAAATCCACGCATGCCCTAGTGGGCGCATCAATCTAATGTACACGAATGAAAGAAACATGTATGCAAACAAACACTGAACATAATCTGTTACCTTCACTTAGGTGCAGCACTTGGAAGAAGGATTACATCTTTATTTGTTATACACTTGTGCATGCAGAACAACAAACTTAAGTCTATTCACAACCTCTTCTGAGATTTTATATAGTACAGAGACTGAAGATTAAGACATTTAACACTATAACAGACTTGCACTACAAACATGCCTAATCATTGACCAAATTACTGAGCGATTTTAGAATTAATGCCACACTTATTTGGGAATCTTTGGGTGGTATTTGTTTTAGTATATTTTCAGTAAAGCAATATAGCTTATCTGATCTGGCAAAATGAACACCTTGGAAGATAAATGAGACGAAAAAAAAGGGATGAATGAGTTGCCTCTGTTTACAAGAATGTCATCTGGTCTGTAGCCAGACCAGTAACATGTTGGGAATCCTTTGTATGTCTGGAATGCATAACAAATCAATTTGTTCCACTAGTTACACCACCCTTTGGGCAAACTAGGGCCTACCACAGTCAGAAACCTCTGTTCAACAACAAATCTCTGTGCTTCCAAAGCCTGCAAGAGTTCATGTGCAAAAAAACTGTGTCTTGATCAAGAATTTATTGTGCATTTCCAAAAAAAAACATGAGGTGAAATCTGAACAAATAATACATTTAAAATGAGAAAAGTGTGTGTGTGTGTGTGTGTGTGTGTGTGTGTGTGTGTTCCACTCTCCCTCCTCCTCCTCCTAAAAATTACATTTAAATAGTACCGACTTGTTTTCCCACATACACTGTGAAAGGAAACTATTTGCTGCATGTATTATATGCACTGGTAATGTTTGTTTACAAGGGAACGATGTATTAAGCTTCTGTACTACACACAGGTTGCAGAGAGGTCGTCAGGAGGCAGACGTGCTGTGTGCACACTTCTTGACTACCAATCTCAACGTGGAGATTTTGAAGCTCTCTGAGACAAACTTGTACTTTTAGGCTGCACTTACTGTAAATAAAATTAGCTTGACTCGAGTTGACTTAAGTGCAATTTACAGGAAAAGAAGTCATTAATACATATTTTTAACAATGCTGTATGTGCAGTGGGTTGTTGGTGCTGCAGTATGAATGATGGATGGTGTCCTGTGGGAAGGTTCATGAGAGATACTGCTGCAGCAAAGAGAGAATAAAGAGCAGGATGAATATCAGAGTGTGTGTTGTAGGTGACTGTGAAGTGGAACAGTTCAGTGTCCAAGACCAGACTTTCAATGGTCTCAAAAAAAAAAAAAAAAAAAAAAAAAGCACTCTACTCCCAGCTCGCACTTAAATTTGAAATCCCTTGACTGTGTTTAATAACAATATGATCCGATTAACTGAGAGCCTTTATTGTGTTCATAGAGTCAATAACAGTGATCTGTTAGTGGCTAAAGGCTAAATATCTCTCAATTAAGTGAGAGCTATAATTTGAGCATAAAAAAGGCAATAAAACCATTTATCTTGTCGTTTTAGTTGAGTACATGAGCAGGGTTGCGTATGTATGTGTCAACCTTTGTGTGACACCGGGAATTAGCCTTTGTGCAATTAAAGCAGTGGTCCCCCTGAAATAGTGTCAGCCATCAGGTTAATGAATGCTTAGTTAGATAGTCAAAGGTCAGTTCCTCAGGCTTCTGCACACAAACAACTGCGCACAGGATCCTGCAGACTCAGCCTCCACACTCTTCTCCGATTCATTCGCTCCACGTCGACTTAGAACTTCAGTAAAAGCTTCTTATTTCCTCCAGCTAATTAGAAGTACCGTTATTAAGAAATAATAACACAAAACTGTCTCGTCTGATTTATGTTACTTTCTCACTCACTGTTATGAACAAGGGCGCACTGTAGCGCAGAAGGTGCTTCCTCCAGGGCGTAATAACACACCCACATCTGATGGCCCCCGCCAATGAAATGTGCATTATATTATGGACTCCTGCAGGGCAAAATTTAATTACATAGTAGTTTGTGGAGAAACGCGCTTATTTTTTATCACCTCAGTGTTGTTTTGCAGAGCCAAGGACCGTCCAGTGCTGCCATTTTCATTTCTCTTAAATGGTGCAACCAGGTGCAGTTGAGCTATGTTTATAATTTCATCAGATCTCCTCTGATGAGCTATCTCTTGGCTATTCAGTACTGCTCTATTATCTTAATTGCAAGCACGTTCAGGACTGTAGTGGATTTCGATGTACTTGGCAAAGGCTTTTCCAAAGCCACAAATAAAAAAAAAAGTGCCTTTGTTTGTCCTTTACATGTCTGATTGTCTTTTCTTATTTGGCAAATTTAAGTGTTTCTTTTCAAATTTTTCAGTAATGACAAATGAGGTAAACTAATTGTTTTAAAAATAAATAAATAAAAATAAAGCCCTAAAAATATCAGTGACATAAATGACAGCTATGTAGCTGCAGGTAGTTCAAAAAGTTTTTTTTAAATTTTCCTTACAATTACAGCTGTTGTAGTGATTCAAAGCTGTTACGTTTGTTTGACACTGCCTTACTGGTTACTTGCAAGTTTGCATGCGGTGTACTTTTTTCTGATGATGTGCACAGCCAACAGTGTGAGTGCAACATGTTGCATAACCAATGTTGTTAACAGCAAGTACATCTCCAGCCTAAAGGGGCTTCGGAAGAGAGGTGTGTGTGTGTGTGTGTGTGTGTGTGCATTAATGTCAGTTCAGTTACTTGATTTGATTAAACTTTGCTGTAATCTCCCTGCATTTATTCTTCCCACCTGTCATACATTTTTAGATTAAATTCATTAATTTGAGCCACAAAAATAAATTAACCCTCCTTTAAGATCAATGTTAAATCTCTTCTTCCATGTTCCCACAGCCAGTGCTGGCATAAAGGGAATTGTTGGCTGCAGTGAGGCAGTCTCATTGATCAACTATTGCCAAACAGCAGAACAACAGTGTAGTCATTAGGTGTGAACGCAGCTAAAATGATCAGCTTTGGAAGCAGTTTCCCGTCCCAGGACAAAGCTTTGTCTCTGCAGGGGTCGATAAATCGCTAGGGCTAGTACACTTCACCACTTATTGTACCACGGCTGTCCATAAAACTTCCCCCTTTTCTCCTTTAAAACTGGCACTGCAGTTTCATTTCACGGACACTCTTGCCTGGGGAGTGAGTGTGAGCAAAGTTCCATCTGAGTAGGAGCCTTTTATCTTTGAGTGCGCAAGTTATTTTCACAGCTTTAATGTGTGAAGTTAGTGCACGCAAAGTATTCAATCCACATGACAGAAAAATGAGGAGTGGGTGTGTGATGACTGCATATTAATGTGTGTGAAGTAATTCAGTGGCGTGAGGGGGCAGGACTGTCTACAGGATGAGGAAACTTGTGTGGTGGGAAATGTGTAAATAGTAATTCTTAACACCATGGCTGCTCATCCTGCTGTTCATCTTTGGAAAACAGCATAGAAACACAGGCAAATCTAGTTTGTTCATGTGCTAATTACAAAAATAAATACAAAAAAATCAATTAATGTGTATTTCTATGACCTGCTACAAAATGCTGTGTTTCTTTTTTTTATTTCTTACATGAAAGCAGGACTCAAAGTAATATTCAACTATATATTACAACTGTAATATTGAATTGTGTTATTGCTGCTTAATAGTAAAGATTTGTTGCTTGGCATCACTTTGGGCTCTGCACAGTTGTGATGAAAGCTTTTATAATTTCCCAATGACTAAATGTTGCTGTATTATTTATTAATGAAAATAATCATTAGTGGCAGCTCTGACTACCTTCAACTGTGTTACTTAAGTAAAATTTAACCAACCCTGCCTCCTAAAAATTATGCTTCTATAAAACTCATATGCAAATAAAATTATGTTTTGCAGGAGAACATAATTGCAACCAGGTTATGTTTCCTATTAGCACAATAAATTTGCAAGTGCCAAGTCACAAAATGTTGATACTGAACATTTAATTAAAATGTTCCCAGACAAATTATTTTTGTTTTTCATCAAAACATATCATCAACATCTAGTTTTCTGACTACAACGTTAAGTGAAACCTGGCTGTGTTTAGGCCTCAGTGCAACAGTGAATTTACTGTTTTAAATCATGATCGTTTTCTAACCTTAAGCACATCTAGAGTTGAACAAGTCTGTGGTATTTATTAATATTACTGCTGCGTTTACATTATGCCCCATTTCTAGAATAGAGTGTAGTTTGTTATACTTATTTTCTACTATTGATTGTTAGTTTTCTAAAGTATGAACGACAACAAAGCAAATCAGCATATTTTCTTTTTAAACATTTAATGTTCCTCCTCTGCACATGCAGGTTTCAGGTATTATGAGCCTTACAAGCAAAACATGAGCATCATTCAAAACCATTACCCAGAATCGCACTAATAAACTGCACAAATGTTATTGTTAGCTAAACACCTCAGTAAACGTCCCTTTGCTCTCTCGATGCAGATATGACCTTACCACCCTGATTCCCAGACTCAGCAACACACACTCTACCAGCAGGGATCAGTGATGACCTAGGACATTAGGAAGTGCAAAGTGAGGAGCGAGGGATACACAGTGGGAAAGAGGTGAAGGGCTGATTAACAGGACCAAGGATGATGCAGGCTTACCCTGTAGATATAAGCTGTGAGAAACACAAGGTTAACTCCCAGGACACACAAAGAGGATTTAGAGTTTTAGACGGAGAGAAAACTAGGATCAACATCTGCTTTCGTTTGACAGCTTTTGTGGCGGTTAGTTCAAAAACAGAGAGAAAAGTGTGGACACATGAAAGAAAGAGGTTGTGCAACCAAACCAGAACTAACATATAAATAATCATGTCTCAAAACTAGAAGGGAAATTTAGCTTTAATCAGTTCTCGTCTTTGAACAATTTGATTTATATTATTATTTATTCATGAACCTCAAGATTACAGATTTCAGATAGGATATCATTCAACACTGTAGCATTGTGTTATGGAAATATTAAAATAATGCTAAATTTTAACTGAAACATCAGGATTTTCTTTCTAAAAAATGCAGAAATAAAAATCACTGAAATTGAAAGCACCTTGAAAACCAAATGTATCTGTATTATGTGCTAAAGTTGGTGTTTTAGTTCACATGAAGGGAGTGTACTTTATAGTGAATGTGTAAAGGCACGTACAGCTTGAATTCTGTGAATGTGCAGAGATGCGTGCCAAAATAAATCTTTAACTTCCGGACTGGGGTTAGAAGTGCTGACACAGTGACAGGAACATGAACTATTGAGACCTGATTACAGTGAACAGACATCAACGACAAAATCAATGGGCTTCAACAGAACATCAATGGACGTGCCTGTGGCATTGTTACCCAGACATTTAACACAGTGACAAACTCTGTGGTCCTTTCAAAGTTCAATGAAGGACCTGACTAGGCGTCTGTACTTAAATGATTTGAGACCGTGGAGCTATTATCTGAGCATTCAGACCTCCATCCTGAGAAACTAAAGCTCGATGAAAAAGGTTAAAATTGTTTTCTTAAACAAATCGTTTCAGGCAATATATCTCTTACTAGTTTAATCTCTACTGGGACTTATGGTTTAAGACAAACCTTGGAGGATTTGCTGCTTCACATCTGTGTTGTGTGAGTACAATGCAAAATGCCCGCACCACATTAAAGCTATAACACACAGTACATGGCATTGGACCTGATTTGGCATGTGGCCCTCTGGGCATTTGCACATAGTAAAGCAGGAGCAGACAGAAATTCTTACTTTTTGATCTTGGAAACAACAATCCCACAATTTTAGTTCTGTTTTCACGTCACCTTCCAAAGCAATGTAAGAGTTCAGATTTACCCTTGGTACAAATCAGAATTCAGAGCTTCTTTTTTTTTCCTAGAACACTTGTCCTTCAACAACACCACCACCAACACCCCCACCATCTTGTTGCTGCCTTTAGAAACCACGCTTTTCAAAATCTGCAAACTATCTTGTGATAAAACTATGCATCCACCTTTGTTTTGCTCTTTAAAATAATAGTTCTAATTTCAGAATAATAATCTGATTGTAGAATTTCAGGATCTGAAAGTCCCGAGTGTGATTTACACTGAGGCTAAATGAGCATTGATTTTGACACCTGACAGCAAAATGGTGCGAGTGAACAGGAAGTGAATTAGCGAGCAGTCAGCAGGTTGTGTTGTCTTTATTAATGGCAAGGGACCTGCTCTGTCTGTGTCACTCTCCCTCTCTTCCTCCTCCCTCCATTTCCTGGCATGGATCCTAATGGGCACGCTCCATCAACTCATTACTTAGATGGATAAAATGGCTTTTTATGTGGCGCCAGTGAGCCACCATGCTCCAAGCAGATTGAACAAATGAAGAGAAATCAAATGCCCATTCTCAGCCTGATATAGAAGTGTGAATGATTTTCTCAGCTTCACCATTGTCTCAAAAAAACACGATTACAATGTTATATTCTAATTCACACAGTACTACTTACAAATTCCTATATAAACTGTGTACCGCTGTACTGTTTTAGTGACAAATGGAAATGTGCTGTGGATTATTTTGCCCTGCGAGATAACAGTGGCTAAAAGCTGGAGTTAATTGCCCTAAAATGTAAATCGACTTTAAAATGAGCAGCAGATGTTAATAACCACCTCCATCTTAATATAGGCCTACAAGTAAATGTGGAATACATTCATCCAAATGATTTCTGTAACACTGATACTCCTGAGTGCTTCGGCTGTTCGAATGATAAATGACAGGGCTCACAAATGAGACACATACCTTATTCCTTTGATTTGTGCAATGCTGTGGTGGGAGATCCTCGACAGAGCAGAGATTACCTGAAACAAACCAAAGGAGAAGAACAGCGTATTTAGTGACTCTACTGACTAGTCTTTTATTTCCAAAATTAGAAGAGAAGAAGAGCCATTGTCAAACCTATGTGTGACCAATGAAAAGATGTTCAACAACCACAGGTCTTCAAGGGTGATTATTGAACATTACTAGCATTTCTCAACAGCTCTCAGTTATAGTACACAAGAGTAAGGGCAAACCTAATGTAGGTGACCATGTTACTAATAACACCAACAGACATGTGGTCCGCAGACATGGATGGGTGGGTGCCACTTTGGTTTGATCGCACTTGGCCGTCCTTGTATTTTTCTTATTTTTCCTTCAATTTTGTTTTCCACAGCTTGTTAATCTCTATACTTTTTTGTGTTTTTGTACAATAAGGTTAAATGCGTGTGTGTGTATTTAAACTGATTTAATGCTGCTTGTGAGTCGCACGCATGTGGGCTCATGGGTGAGGAGTACAGATGGCGTGCTTGCAAGGTCTACAGAGTCCAGTTCAGGAAGATAAGGGAACCACTGCCCCAGAACACACACACACACGCAAACCCCGTCTCCTACGCCTCATTACCCACTCCTGGGTGTATTTCGGCTTGCAACGCCGTGGCAATACCAGATGTCTCCTTGACAGGGAGGAGAAAATTGTTATTTCAGCCCCTCTTCCTCGGCAGGTGTGTCATCTGCAGCCTCTCATCTAAACACACAATGCGGCATCTAAGCATCTGAGCCGGTGCTAATGGCTGTTGTGAAGAGACGACTACCACTTTAGAACCGTGAAGTGCAGCGCTTATGCTGAAGCGCTTTTGACCAAAACCTTTCCCTCTCTCTATTGAAGCCGTTCTCATGTTTAACATAATCAGTTGTGGAGACACCGATTTACATTTAACACTCAATGGAGGGAAACCTTGACAGGGCACTCGCTCGATAGGATGATAAGGGGTTATTTCACTGGGTCGCTAAAGACCCATGTAATAGGAAATCATGTTCATTCTTAATGGTTCCGATACAGGGCCGGTCTACTATTATACATCTCCTTAACATATATTCCAACTGCACATTGCAGATAGAGACCAAATAGGAAACAGGCAGACAAAGAAGGAGAAAAGGGGGGAGTGGAGTGGAAAAGAATGGATTGCTAATTTAGCTCAGTGCCAGTATTTAGCCAACAGTTAGGGTGTTTAATAAATCACTGTGGATAAACCCATTGTGCTGCTGGGTGGCAAGTTGCCCACCTGGCCGTGCTGCAGGGAGGAATCACATGTGGCACACTGCCCCTACATCATTATTAGCTCTATTTCTTTGTGTCTTATTAGAATACATTGACTTTATAAATATAATTTAAACGTAAATAATAAATAATAAAAAAATTATTTTAGTAAAAGTGTTACTAATAGAGTTAGCAGGATGGATAAATAGATAGCTGGATAAACTCAGTGCTTAGCAGCACTTCACTGTTAACACTGGACCCACACCTGGCTACACGCAGCTGGCTTCAGTTGGGTTTGTCCAGGTTCAAAGGATAACAGAGCTGTTGGCTTTGAGTCAGAGAGGTCACAGCAGGGCCTGGAGAGACGAGACACGCTAGCGTGCCACAGTGCTAGCTTCAACTTTCGTTAATGTTAAGCAATTTGTTCTCATATTACAATTCGTGTTAGCCTCACATGAACTTTTTAACACTGCAATGTGAAAAAAATGTGTCAGTACTGGGAGCACTGGTGGTTCATGACCATCCGGCTTTGGTAAGACGTGCTTACTGGCTGTAGAGGAAATAAAATTATTTCTCACATTATGATGAGTCCATAAAATGTTGCATATCTTATTTAACTCTGTAAGAGAGCTACGGTATTATTGTACGTGCAAACAGAGTGTATGCAGAGAGTGTTTTATTTCACCATTTAAAGACCCACAACCCCATCTGGAAGAAGTCTTTGAAGCACACAGGCTATGAGTGATACTCAAAAATACAGTAGATTTTCTTTTTTGAAGCCAACTTGTTTTATCTGTCTCATAATGCTTTCTTTCCAGTTTTTGCTCAAAGGTGGCCAGTCTGTGATTTCGCTTTCCACTCTGCCCATATTTCTGTTTCCCTTTCCCCCTCTAATACACTCTTTTCACCCTCTTCTGATCCTTGGGTTCAGGCAAAGCCTTTGAGTCTCTACACATTATTAATTTCCCTCTCATCTTGTACTCCCCGGGGGGTCTTAACTCTGAGGCTAGCCAGAGAATAAAGCCTCTCTCACCCCTCTAGGAATATGGAAAACACCAAGTCACACAATGGAGTGATAGCTTAGATTTCTAAAGCCCCAAACAAATATCTTACCTCGACCACCTTCCCACAGCCCCTGGCACCCCGTTACCCACATGTGACCCTTGCTGTTAATCAGAACGGTGTAACTGAAGACACATGTTAAGGGAGACAGCCTTGAGGATGCTCTCCGTTTCTGCATGAGACTGACATGCTGCATCATAATAAGGTATGCATGTGTGTGTGGAGCAGGATCCCATCTAAGGATCAACTGTTCGGTGAAGCCAAGTGTTTGCAAACACACACACACACACACACACACACACACACACACCTACAGACTCGCCACATGTGGCCTCGCCCCCAGCTGGGGCCAAGCGAAGCCTCATGTGAGCATCCTGGAGCCAATCAAAAGACCTAAAGGACCTGGTTTCCCCTGGCAACTGGAGCTTGACTGAATATGCATGGTCATCAGTTAGAAGTCAAATCAGATCAAACCTGCAGCCATATGCTATTATCAGAAGGGGGGTGGGTGAGGCTGTGATCTAAATAAGATTTGAATAAACATGCACAGGAGGACTATTGACAGTCCATCACAAATCACATCCAACTGTCAATTCTCTTTATATCTGATGAAGTCATTGCATGATTACATCTTGCAGCAGAAATCGATGCATGTGTTGGTAGTCATCCAACAAAGAGGCAGAATTAATCAAAAATGTATCCCATTACTGTTCTGCTTATTCTCATTTTGCTCTCTGGGTTCCTCTTTCAACAGCTATTTCCCTGATCGTGTGTGTGATATTTATGAAGTATTCACACTTTGATAAGACAACATTGTCCTGCTTATGCCAGGCTGCCAAAGTGGTAGGCATGAAGCAAAAGGGGCAGGGAGTGGGAGAGCTGTGAACAGATGGCTGTGTGGGAACCCTGCGTGCCCAACATCAATAATAGAAAGACAGAGGAGGGATGGCTGAACCCATCCGTGTGTGTGTGCATGCGCATGTCCCACTGCCTCCGGGAGTTTCTGCCTTTTACAAACCACCTCTTATTCTGTCATGTCTTTTTTTCTATGGCCTAAGTCTATTTTTTTCCCTTTCCTTTTCTCAGTTTTATTTTCTGCTTTAGAGACAATTCACACACAAAAATGTCCTCCAAAAATGCTTCCTCATACTTCACAAGTCATAAATCAAAGATGCTCCCTTTGCAGAGGTGCAAGCACAGCACACACACACGCGCACACACACACACACACACACACTTTTCATTCTTCATTCATACAAATCTACAACTAAACTGAAAAGTACTTATAAAAAATGTCAAAAAGGAAAAAAAAAATGCAATAAATAGATTTGAATGCATGAATGAATATGGAATCTACTGTAGGTATTAAATACATCCCAAATGTACAGTCAGTGCATTCATGATGACAAACAACGATACACTTTCATATACACAGAATAAACACTGGAAAAAGTACATATTCTACCAACAACACAGATCTTGTGGAATCTGTGTGTGTCTCTACACCGAGAAACGCCATGAATGACTGTGATCAGTCTCCAGGAATCAGCTCATGTTAAAGTTGCTGAATGCCATCAGGACCCAGACCTGCATAAATCCTGATTGCAGTCAGATTGACACTTGCCTCATTGCACTAAATCCCCTCACAGCAGAGCTTCCAGCTGCTTGATTACAGGAGATTTCACATCGTATGTCCAGGGAAGAAAAGCCTCTGAGTTGGCTTGAGGACCAGAAAGAGTGCCGCCGCTGCTGCTGACCCAAAGACACAATTTACTACCAGTGCCAGATAAAATGCCCCTTAGCTTTTAGAGGGCATTCAGCCCCGCACCGAACATGTATGGATTCACTACTTTCTGTATGTCACTGATTGAAATCTGGGTGAGCTTAAGATAATGCAGATGACACTAAAGGTTTTTAAGCCTTTTGGAAAAGTTGGGCAGATTTCCATGCATTTCATATAGCGATCAATGAATTATTGATGTGAAGATGTTCCTACAGATCAATCTTGGAGCTTATTTAGCTCCAGGACCTTGACCATTGATTTGACTTGAACCTCAGCCTGTTGAAGTAAAACGAGCGAATATGTGCAAATTGCACTGCATAGATCCAGTCGTCCTGGTCAACACCTGCCAATGTGCAGCTGCCATGTCCATGACCCGTCCCATTTCACGCTAAATCCCCAAATGTGTGCCTGCTTACTTATGTGTGACCACACGAGTGTGTCACAGTATGCATGTGACACGCACACACACATACACAAACGAACTCAAAGCTCGACTGTATAGACGTATCGTGTATGAGCGAACACTCTTCTTACACACAGGCATGAGCACACACACAGATCAACATTCTCTAGCCTATAAGGTCTCTGAACCCCCCCCCATCTCTACCAGTACTTCTGGTAGATGGTTTAAAGAAAGTTGATCCAAGTGCATAATGTGTGATGATGAAGGAGGATGAAGGAGGATGAAGGAGGATGAAGAAGAGGAAAAAGTAAGGAGGTAGGTATTTGGAACCATATTGCATGGGCAGCGCTGGATGACTCAGCCTTATAATGACACAAGAGGACAGTGGACTCATACATACAGGCTGTTGAGCTGAATGGATAAAGTGTGGAATGTTCTTTACTGACGTGTCCCACTGCTGACGACCAGACTGAAGACAAAAAGCCATTGAAACAAGGAAGAGGCTAAGCCAAGTGCTGCACACACCCTGCACAGGCTTCTGATGTCTCTGGTGTGAGTTGGAGACATCTGGCCGTCATTGACTGGTAACTATTTGACAGCTAAATTAATATAATGACTTAAGTTTGTGAACATGTACTTTACAACAACGCACAATATTCAGCTGACGTGGACATAAAGACATCAAACTAAAGCTGAAAGTCAGCGCTAACCTCACAGTCTTTATTTAACTGTACATCCACTGCCCTAGGGCGCGAGTTACAACAACCAAAATGCAATAAAGTGTTAATGTCTGACGCCTCTATACGATGTAGAAAAGCAGATCCTATGTATTTACTCTCTTTGCATGCCCCATTTCTTTTTCACCATAAACCAAATAAACGGCTCGGTTAAAAGACAATCGAAACTCTGAACAAATCTGCGTTTGAGCTGTCGGAGCTGAGCGGCATTAATAACCATTACAAATGATCCCGGATCAAGCAACAGTAGCACATAAAGATTCAGTCCATTCATTTAGAATGAGGAGGCAATGTGTTTAGAGTGTGTTTAGTATGGCGGCGGTGTTTGGGCTCGAGGCTGAGCGGGGAGGTGGGAGGTTTCAAGAGTGAGGGGGTGGTGGGAAGAACTTGCAGGCATTTGGGGACTCAGTGGCATAAGCTGGACAAAGCCCCGCCCACAGAACAGCTCTGCCGAACAGGGACAGAAGTTGTCGTTAGCACGATCGTTGGGAGATGAGATGAGAGTGGATGTGTACGTGTGTGTGCCCTGTCAAAACAATTTCATGTAGATTTGTTAGGTGAGAGTTCAATTAAAGGTTAAATGAAGGCTGTGATGTGCTGCAGCTAGAAGTCTGGATCGCGAGAAATAAACAACCACAAAAGACTAGAATTCATGCGTAGGGCAGATGTTCATTATAAAACCATTATACAGATCGACTTATGAGTTTGGCAGCAACCTTGGTCTTTAGCTGCAGGTCATCCTGCAGTTAGAAACGAACCAAGATCAGACGTGCAATCTGTCCACTCCTGCTTCTCTAACAAAACAGCAGGCCGGTTCCTTGCAATATCACTCATGATCTCAACACACTGCTGAGAGAAACCAACCCCTTCCCCCGAGTGCTGAAAAAGCTCCACTAAAACAAAAACAAAAAAGGGAGGAAATGAGAAGATGTGGATGTGTGTGCAGGCATTACTGTATTTGTCTAAGACTGCGTTTGTGTTTCACTTGGCCCAGTTTTTTTTTTTGCTTCTTCCCAAACATGTGTTTGACATTTGCATGCTAGAATGGCTGAACCTCCTGCTGTGATGAAAATTTCCCCAGTGTTATGTCATGTTTCAAAGTCTTTCATCAGCTGTTTTCGGGCCGTGAACTGTCCAACCTACTGAACCGTCACTGACATTTCAATCAGCGGCACGTGCGAAGGCGCGTACGGCGCGATCTGTGACCAAATGCATGATTAAGAACAATACTTAAATGTCATTTATGGTTAAGCTGAGCCTCGAAAATACAAACAGCTGCAAAAATAATGCTAAGAGGCAGTTTTGTGCATCGAAGCAAAGTGTGTCAATTACTGTAGGCCTGCATCACAGAATCTGAGGAACTGGAATGTAAAGTGTTTATAATGTGGTTTAGTGCTTTATTGCTTTATGCAGAAACATGGATCTGTGAATGAGAGGCAGACAATATTTCAACAGGCTGATATTATTACTGGATGATATAGACAGAGAGATAGAGCAACACGTTCTGTATGAAAGCAGATATGCAAATAGAAGTCACTGAACAGTAAAATGCAGCCATATACGCAAAGAGGCAGAGGGAAAAAAAAAAATCTTCCTTAACCAAAAGCAAATCGTGCACATTACATGCAATCATGAATCATGCAAATAAGCTACAACAAAGTTTTCAGTTTGAGTTTTGTATGGGTATGTGGCACAAGAACTTATTGCTGCCAAAGTGCAAACACATCCTGACAACGGCACATTTGTATAGATCTAAGTGCACGGTTTGCATCACGTCTGTGTGTGAATTTCCTGATGCTGCAGCATTTTTTTTTTAGGTATGCCAGACCTATAATTTGTTTTGTCTGCTCACTGTTTGCAGAGCAGTTCCGGTCAGGCTGATTTACAACACTGTCTGGCTCACATCTCAACAGCAAACAGCTGCGGCCTTCAGCCAATCCATCACTTATTACACAGTCTTTCCTCCTTAATTTTCAGCTACGGTGGGCCAGCACAGCAAGAAAAGTGTGGTTAGTACAAGCGGAAAAAATTCCCAGACAGCAAGTAAACACAGGTCCCATATCGATGCAAAAGGTAAAGTAATATTGATGAAGTCACCAGTTAAAAGCAAAAATAATAATAATGATTACTCAAACAACCAGGCTGTCAGTCCCACTTATTGCCAGATAATAGCAATAATGTACATTTATAACTTAAAAATGCCAAAAAATAAGTAAAGCTGTAACAGTTTATCTATTGTTTTGATGTTTTAATATGACCCAAGAGCTTTAAAGAACTGCCCTGAAAACACGGGTGTTACACAGAAGTCATTCTGACACGTAAACAGCATTTTGAGATTTATCCGCTCAAGTGTGTTCATGAGAGATGATCCTTGACACAAAGCTGTTGGGGGCGTGTGGTAACATAAGGGTTTAAGGATTAGGAGCGGGTTGTGACGATAAGGGAAAACTGGGAATCATGGGAGGAAATGGGATTCCTCATGATGTGGTGGAGCTAGGCTGATGAGGCTAATACTTGCACATAGTCCTTATCAGACACAGGCACCTGAGCTAGTCTGTGTGCGTGACGGTCCAGTACGTGTTGGTCAGACAGAGAGCATTGAGAGAATGGATGGGATTAGACCAACATGAGTAATCCAGCTGGCCTGGGAGAGGAAGGTCTGCCCACACCCCTCTGCTGGAGGAGATAAGGATAAGGGAGAATGTAAAGTCCTTCACCAAACAGACATCTGAATATAGAATTTTAAAGAGTAACTTAGCATGTTATGTAATAAATAGAGACAACACGTACGTATAACAGTGCATCAGCAGGTGACACGATGGTTTAAAGGGTGAGTTCACTTGTTGGTTGTTTTACTGTAGAAAGTACATCCCAGAAAAAATGTACTAAATGATATCACGGTAATTGTTACCATATCTGTTCCATGTGCCACATCATGCAGAAGTGCACGTATCCATGTGTGCACATGCATAGTTTGCTCCACACAAGATCACCAAAATTCAATTGCGTGCACACACTCTTCATGTGTATCCACACATGCCCACTCATCCGCAGTCATGAGCAAAGAAAATAAATATATTTAATCATTTGAAAGTCCCCACAATAGTTTTGTTAACAATAGTTTTTATTATTATCCCTGATTGTAAGCAGTCATCAAAATAATATAAACTGATGTGATTTGGAGGGTTTAATAACATTTCCTGTAACATTTTATAGTGTGCATCCTGCAACTGCCGCTTGTGCAGAATTACACTGTAAAATCTTGCAGTTAAAGAGCCTCCAGAGTGAAGCTTATTGGTGTCTTTTTTCATACACAAGTGATGTCTTTCTCTCCCCTTCTTTCTTGTCTGATTATAACATAAGGCCAGATCCGCTGTCTTTAGAGAAGTAGTATTTCTGGAAGATGAATCCTGCAGCGACTCACTGGTGCTTTATTTTCCAACTGGCTGCAACTGAGTTACAGAGATAGAGATGATCTCTTTTGCCCCCACCCCTTTCCTTCAGCTCAAGCCAGTGTTCCCTTCTCTCTAAAACTCTTATCACACACCACAGTGTTTACCCAGTGGGAGAGATGCATGTAACTGGGACTGCCTTTATATTCTCCTCATAAAAAGTCGAGCGGGAGGTATTCATAACCATTTCAGGAAGGGGATAAGCTGAGAACATCTAAAAGAGAAGATGAGAATACAGAATTTAGTCCTCGCTTTACCAAAACATATCTCGACACTACAACAAAAAAGCTTTGCTCTCAGGTTTGCATATACTAAACTCTGCTTAGTTTTCTGTATTAATGCATCATAAAATATCCTCTAAAACACAATCCACCTAAGCTAATAACAGTTATAACTTTCTACGTATGAAGAAAATCACGCTGCTCGTAAAAATAAAAAAAAAGAAAGAGTCCAACCTCAACAGGCTGTTAACTGTAGATAAGACCTACATAACATTTAGGAGGCATCACCTGGTACAGATCCTGAGCTGGCGAAAAGCCATCCTGATATTATCCTGTAAGAAATCTTGATAAATTTGGGCATTAATTTCCCCCCTTGATGACAGAAGCTGTCTAAGCCCAGATGTACTCAGATTTAAAGCCGGTCCAATAATTTCTTTAAGACTTCAGCAGTTAACTTCTCATTTTCTATTTATTTTGACGTCACTGAGAATTTTGTATTATGCCCATTGTGTCATTTATCATTTATAGAGTGATCTTTGACATTACTTTATAATCGATCCCAACATTATGCCAACAGATCTTTATAGTAAGTCTTCTGAGATCACTCTTTTTGCAAGACATGGCGCACAGCAGATGCTCTTTTCACATTTTCAAAAGGCACCGTAGCAAATTTTCCATTGACTTATACTGTATAAAAAGCACATTTGTCTAACATGATCAATAGTAGGTAAAACAAGAGCCGAGTGAGAGAGTAAAGTACAAACAAGGAAAAAAAAGACAGAAAGTTAAGGTAGTTCAGTGTGATAGATGCCTTTAGCCGCGCAGTGAAAGAAGCACAGTGGCCAACTACCTAGGGGGCTCATGTGATTGGCCAGTGGGATGTTTTCATGGGAGCAGTGAAAGTGACAACTGGACAAAGGGTTTCCATTAGATGCGCTGTCCCCTTCGCTCTGCCACTATTAAGATCCTGTCTGTGGGACACCTAACACTGCTGACGGATGAAGAGGACCACAAGGCAACAGGGAGCAATCTACACTACCAGGACAGATTCCATTCACTGCTATCATCTGCTCATATCAAAAGCATATCAAAAGCAAAAGGAGGCAGTGGTAGAGGCTGTTGACGTAGGTGCATGGTTTAAGTCGATTTTTCAGACTAAAATTACAAATTGAAAAGCTCAAAAAGTAGCATGTTTTTTATATCAATTGATTCTGGACTATATGTTCACAAATCTCAAACACTCACTTAATTGTGAGCTCTCTAACTGGCACTTAATCACAGTGATTCACCATATAACTCAGAGGAGAACAAAATCATAATTCTCTATACTTTAATGACTTTGCTGAATAGAAGAGGCAACTGAAAGAGGATTTTAACAACATGTAACTGGAATAACAACCTTTCAAGTAAAAAAATAAAGAATAAAAAATCAACCTTCAATTCTGCACAACAGCAACTACAGTCTCACAAAACGCTGGCAAGTGGCTGAGAACATGTTTTTTTTTTTGCATATTTGTTACACTTGATTCAGATCATCAAACAAATTTTAGGTATAATATTAGATATAATATTAGAGCTACACTGTAGCCAATAAAGTGCATCCAACAGGAGGGGAAGTGGAGTGAAACAAAGTCTCATAGTGTTTCACTGAATGTTAAGTGTTTCATTAATTGTCTCTAATTACACAACAAAAGAACAAAGAAACATTTAAATGCTAATTGGACCAATTGTTTTGGTAAAAATGAGACTAGATGGTGTTTAAGATTTTTCGCGAAATTATCATCAAACACAATCATTTGAAAATAAATATTTTATATGAACACAAATAAATGTATTAAACTGCGATAAATGTACAGTAGATGACAGACTGAATATGAAAACTGCCTTAACGCAGCTCAAGGCTTTAGCCACCCTCTTATAGCCACACTAATAATCTTCTTTATCTCACCTTTACATTATTCATGAGCTTTGGGGATCTACACCAGAACGACTCTGACACTGCAACGTGTGCATATTGCTCCAAGACGTGCGAGTATCCACAGACCAACAACATATTGTAGGTTACATGCAGCCTCACTGTAGGCCAATAGTACATGTGATAAAAAGCCCTGCACACGCTGAAATGTAACAGGATCATCATGGACTGTCCACATGTGTCATCAATGTGTCAGTCACAGCCAGGACCACCAACAAGAGGCTCACAGCCAGACCTGCATAGAGCCTCTGGGATCACAAAGTCAGAAGGAACAAAGCAACATATCTTAACAGCCTGGGAGCAGTTTTATCCTCAGAAAACACAAAGTGAAGAGCCATCAGAGGAGAAGTAAATGACACCTCTGCCCCAGAGGCTTACATGTTACACATTTAGGATGGAAGTTGTATGTGTGAGGACATAAAAAAAAAAAAATTATTCAGTAAATCAGAACTAGTGGAAAAATAATGAAGTGTAACATGGTACAACAACAAAAAATCAGGAAGATCGAGACCTCTTTGTTTGCAAAACGTGAGTAGCTTTAGTCTCTAGAAGCCATCAACCACTTATTGTTTGCTTTACTTCAGTTGATTGTTAACAGGGAAATAAAATGTGTCAAACAGAGGAGAACATTCAAAGATTTATTTGACATGTACAAACACAGCGCAGTGAAAAGCACTGTGACATCATGTGTACTTACTGTGTGTTAGGGGTAGGTGAAACTTTATTGTGCCATTGTAACAATTATGCTGAAGTTTATCAAAGGCTCAAAGGACTTGATCAACTCCCAAAGTTAACTTTTCTGTCAAGTCAGATGGGATATACTTTACAAAGAACAGTGACACAGGTGGTACCAGGATCTGCATGTGAATCCGCAGCAGTGGGAGGAAGAGGGACATGTTTCCTACCAGTGTAACAAGAAGCAATGTGTGAAACAAGCTGGGTGTATGGGTGGGTGGGGGGAGGAGGCGGGAGATGCCAAGTCCGATTTCATCTGTCACACTGACGGAGTGGTGTGACACATTATGGGAACAGTATGCATGTCTTACACATGAATTGAATGCCTGCGGCTTCTAACAGTGACCCAGAGGTCGCACGTGTGAAGTATTACCCTGATGTTAGATTCACAGAAAGTTACTTGAGATACGTTTATGATGATTGTGTTTTGGAAATAATTTTGAACAATATTTGTACAGATGTGAGCATAGTCTCAATCTTTACATCATTATAACAAGGGTTTGTCTTAGTGCATCAAATCCCTTTAACATGCAGATGGATGCCATGTCAGCTCTAGCTGAGTTTGTGACCTGACAGGAAACTTTTCTTCCTAATCACACTGTGGAGAGACGGGAAATGAAGAAATAAAATTCTCTATTCTGCCACCACGGCATTAATGCATTTAGTTCAAAGTGAAGATTGCAGCGGGTGCAGGGAATGCAAGTACATTGCATTACAGTTGAAGTGTATACAGCTGAGAGAGGGTGGGGAGGGGATCTACAAAGGTTTACAGGAGAGTGGGGGGATGTAGTGTGTTTTCAGGAACTTCAGGTCATTAGAACTACATGTTGAAGGGACTCCTTTGGGTACGGAGTCTTCTTACACTGCTCCACATGCACAGAGGGAGGCTCAACGTGTGGGAGTGTGCAGTGTGTTAAAAGGTGGGAGGAGGTAGCATTCTTTAGGATGATGAAGTCAGTTCAAATCTGACAGCCTGCAGCGAGACTTCAAAAGGACTCATTTCTTATTAAAGTCCTCTCTTAAGACAGACAATGTATTTCTGCTATGGGGGGTGGCGAAATGCACTAAGCTATGTGTGATGCATGTATATGAATGTGTGTTTGGTCACATGCATGCTCGTGTGTGTGCCCCTTTATGCAGGCATGCGTCTATATATGACAGATCAAAAGGGGATAACAATTTAGAAAATAATAATTGGGTCCTCTTTGTGCTGATTTCCTACACAGCAGAAAGTGAAAAATCCCTCTAATGGCTTTTGTGTCCATGACCCGTGAAAGAACGACACATCAAACTGGCCGATGAGAGTGGAGAAGAGTGTCATGTCACATCAGACAGAGGGGAATTTGGTGCCTGTTAACCTTTCAGAATAGCCAGACGCATCAGCCAACACTGGCAGCTTGTGTGGCATCACACTTCCAACCCCCTCTCCCTCTCATCCTCTGCTCTTTGGTCTTACCCCCCTCCCTTCTTCTCGCTGAATATTTTCACATACCCTGACTCTGAAAACACTGTTAACAGCCCGTGCGACAGCCAGAGAGCGTGAGAGTGAGGAAAATGTGTGCGCTGTATGTGTGATGTGGTTGGAGCTCCAGGCTACGCTAACCAAACTGTGCTCGTCAGGCACTAAAAAAAGAATAATGCATTCTGATGAGTGAGTGTGTGTGGGCGGGTTTACTTGAGAGTTAGGTGGCCACCATTGTATGGCTGCACACTAGTGAATAATTCTGTGTCATGAGGTTGGTTAATGTCTGTGCCGCTCAGGGACACTGTGGCATTTTGTCCTTGTCACAGTGGAGCTTTCTGACCTCCTACACAGATACTTAAATAGCTGCAGTTCATTAAAACTGAATAAGGACAAATCTCATTAAAGACTGAAGGAATAACATGGAAAACGTAAGATATTCTAATAATGCAAATTATATATTATTTACATTGCAGCTTTGTTTCATCTGTAGATTACTTTTGTATCAAGTATATATTTACTATGCAAAACAACATGCAGTAAAGCACTTTATACAATACATTATACCTTTGACAATAGATTGCCTGCTTTGCAGTTGCACACTGGTCGTCATTCCTTTGGAGACCAGTGAATGAGAAAGCTTATAAACCTCAGTAAAGACGTTTAAGTAGTTGGATGCTGTGCTACTAGGCCCTGTGTAGGCGAGCATTAGCGACCTAATGTGAGTAGCACCAGGGAGCCAGTGACGAGTAATGAAAGGTGGTGCGACAAGCCGTCTTTGGCTGATTGAAGACCAGACGTGCTCGTGCATTTTGGACCATTTGTTGAGGTTTTCTGTGTGTGCTGGCAGCCCTGCCAGAAGGGTCTTGCTGGATAAGAGATAACCAGCACATCTAGAAGGCGCCGAGTGTCATAATCAGTCAGATAGTCACAGATTTGTTTAAAAGTGAAGCTATTGCCAAGTGACAGATACGACATGATACATCAGATCAGGACATTGTCTGAAGTTGCAAATGTAGCAGGCAGCAGGAGATTGTCCATGTTAGACATCTCCTCACATACAGGAAATACCCTGTCTGGGTAAGTCAAGGGGTGGAGCCTGCAGAGTGTGAATTGTAAAGTTTTGGTTTTATTTAATAGCATATTCCCAGTGAATTGTTCACCTGATTCACACATATTTGCTCTCACATACAGCTTCACCAGGTAATATTTAGATAAGTTTAGGGTTGCAGTGCATGTCTGAAAACTCCTGTAGTGACTTTAAAAGGTACCTGCCAGCAGCAAGTGCATCTGTCATTCCACAAAGTCATGTCAATATCAATAGCACTGGAATATGGCAGCTGGCCAAATTTTTCCCCACAGTTAATCAAAATTACTTATATACTAGGATCTTGAAAATAATTTATGTGTGTTTCATGTCTAAAACAGAACATCTGCCACACACAGGGAGACTTCCAGGTGCTGTAATCCCTCTTCTAAATCAAAGGAATGACTTTAGGAGGAGACTGCAGGTTAAGCAGAAATGTGGATGGGTAATTGCAGGAATTTCAGGACTCATTCAGCTTCTGTGGTTGGAATGCAAACACTGATCTAGAAGGAACTCATTTGACAGGATATAAGTAGCTTTTCCTATTTGACCGTTTTCAGATCTTTTACTGTTAATAGTTTTCAAACGTGTGACTGTGCCTGCTCAACCGGTCAATACTGGATGGGTAAGAAAAAAAAGAGAAGATGTATGATGTATGTTAGTTAAAGATAATATTTAAGGTTAAACCAAAATTATAGGAATGTTTCTGGACGTGTCATAAAGATACAAATCTTCTGAAGATGATGAGCATGTGTGACACCACTCACAGACTCCACCTATGAGGAAAACACATTTTAGGAACACATCCTATGGCAGTCCTTATTTTTGATCTGCATGCATCAATGTGGGCCTTCGGGTTTGTGTTGAAATGTGCTCTTTTAACAATGTGTCCACTGTTAGTCGACTACAGTCCCTCAGTTGTTACCGCGTGGTAATAACAGGCTTTGGTCAGTACCGTTACCACTTGCAAATATCTGAGCAGAGAGCAGAGACACAAAAGAGCCAATGCATCAGGACATGCTATACAAACATAAAATCCATTCTCCATACATTCTGAGCTGCCCAGAGTCCTGGGATGCCATTCATCCTTTATATGATCAATAAACACTGTATAATACGACACACAGCAAACACTCAGTGTTTCAGTACACAATAACCACACTTTCATGGTCAATGCATCATTACTGTATCTTGTAACAACAAAAATGAAGTGAATGTTTACACATTAATAAAAAAAACAAAACTGTTGAATGAGTGTTTAACATATTCATGACAATCCAGTCGAACTGTATTGTGCTGTTGAATGTGCACGCACTACATAAAAACAGCACTAATTATTTGTCTTAGTGAAATCTAAATACATCAGGAGGTTACATATTTAACCCAACACACATACATCTAGTGTGAATTTCATGGCACAGATACGCAGGTGGATCTCAGACCAGTGCTGTGGACCACTGAAAGTTCAAAAAACGCTTTCTCCAAATGCCCTGGACTGAAAAACCTCTCCAACTGGCTGCACGGACAACATAAATCATCAGTCTTCTGGAGACATCCTTGCTTCATGAGCCTTTATAATTATCACTAACTCTGTAAAGGTTTCTCAGTATCAAGTGGATTAAACCAGCCAGATTTATCAGTGCTTGCTCAGATGTAGAGGCAGATGCTGCACTTCCAGGCAGAGGCTGTCAGGATGTTGTTCCTGCTGCCGCTGCCAGACACGTGTTCAACAACTCAAACACTCTGCTTTACACTGCAGGGTCGAAGCATTGAAGAGTCTGAATTAGCCAGTTTACAGTGATGCATAGCAGGAAGTGACAGAGACACTACAAACCAAAATGTTTGACGACTGGTTGGAAAGGGTGAAAGCTCACAATGCAATCCCTGCAGTGCAGCAGCTCCATAAGTGATGTAGATCTGCTAAAAAGGCAATTTGCCATTGCCTGTCCAAACAAAACAAGGGCAAGGTTACGTGTTTATTGTTGTGTAGGTGTGTGAAAGAGTGTGTAACACAAGTCTAGGCCACAAGACCTCACTGAAGGAGGTCTGAACCTCTTCCATCCCCCCGTGGCAATTGGAAGCATTTGTAGGGAGGAATCCTTTTGTTGCGCACACAGAAGTCTGGAGACGGAGAGAGGGAAAAGCCCTGCACGAATGACACATCACAGCCTCAGACGGCTCACTGTGCTGGAACAGACAGAGGCTCATTATGGGTCTCCATTCAGCATGTCTCACCAGGGAGGAGACTGGGGGAGGGGAAAGGATACAGTAAATGGGGATCAACAATGATGATGTATTTTTTTTCTTAGTTGCAAAAAAAATGTAGATGCCCTTACTTGATCAGAGAAAACAACAAAAGAGTGTGGGATTCCTAATGGTCTGAGGAATGAGTTCGGTATTTTACTGAATCTGCCATTAATAATGTACAGAACAAACAAGACTTCCAGTAAGGGAGTGGTTGTCAACCTGACAGTCAGGACTGAAAAACAGCTCAAAATAATTTATACGGCACTTTTAGTACCATTTAAATGTGGAATACACTGACAAAGAAGTGTCCAACTGCTGACAGATGGCTTTATTGTCAGGACACTTGCTTCCTCCTGAGACCTCATGAGAGTGAATTTCTCTTTACAGGATCCACCGTCATGCCTGGTCTCATCCTCTCTCTCACTCTCTCTCTCTCTTCTTTCAGACTGAAAGAGCAGGAAAACTGTCCCTCAGTGGCACAATAGCACTCAGTTATCCCTTCAGTGCGATCTTACCCGAAAAAGAGAAATACCTCTTTTCTCATGGAGAATCTTAGAGAAAAGAAAGAGAGGTTCACAGCCCAGTGACGCTGGAGGGATTTTAAGCAGTGCTTTCAAACCAGGAAAATCCATTAAGCTGTCAAAAAACGGATATAAAGTGCTGTACACATCTCACCTGCCTGATATAATTGATAAATGATGCTCTGTTTCATTAAGCCTTTGTTATTACAGGTCATCAGAAAGGCTTAGAACAACTATTGCTCAACAAGGCCACTTTCACAACTTCACAAGCTGCAAGAGGTCTACACATCTTAATAATGTGAGACCACAAGAAGGGCCACTACATCACTAAATTTTTTTTCTGACACACGGACTACACAGCCATTACATGAAACATACATTATTCTGTCTGGTTGATTGTTTTGATTTCTCTTATTCAGCCTAGAGAGTCTGTCTGTTGTTTCTCCTCTTCTACATACATTGTGGTTCACAAGAACACACAGAGACACTCTGATTGTCCATATGATGGTTTTTCATTGAACACACCTGCCCACCACTATCTGAATCCTTCTTAAAATCCAAAACAGTAAATCAAAGGCACACGCGCAACCGCGGAGCAATATCCAAGCAATATCCTGCACTTCAACTTTGCCATCTTAATGGTGTTACTGCTGTCAGGATTTTCATCGAGTGGTTCCCACTGACACACCAAACACTTCAGTTTGACAGCTGGTTTTATTATTGATGTGATGGTTTATCCCTCTGAGGACAGCACTGACCTGTCTGTCAAATCACAAACAACCAAGAGGAGAAACTACAGCTATCACACATATTCACATTTCATACATCAGTCCAAGCGTTGTCAAGAAAATACAGAGGAAAAGGGCTTCGAGAAAGGTATGTAGAAACACATATGTGCATGTCTGCACATACACATAAGCGAGCGAGCGCGCACGCGCACACAAACACACACACACACACGTCTGAGCACAAACAGAAAGAGACACTGACATTCTCAATAACTCTGAATCAGGGTGATGTGGAAGAATCTGACAAGCGGTCCTGTCATCTACGGGGGGTTGGAGGCTACATGGATCTAAGGCTATTACCAGTGTTTTCCTTCAATCTCTGGAACTGCAACATCGCAACACGTGTACCTTTTATCTTTTTCAGTTTTACATCAGCACAGGTACTTGCTAATGGATTTGTTTGTGCCACTTTGTCCACTTATTGTGTTTGTATCCCTGCAGGTGTGCAATCTACAGTGGATTTCAGGGTCCCTTAAATGGCAGCCTGTGTTGGCCCTCGCACCCACGGAAATGGCATGTCCAGCAAAGTTATTATAAGTTTCTTTGTTCTTTTCCCCAACCCAATCTAATGGTACAGCATGGGAGGTGGTGTAATTAGGTGACATGGAATTTGGCCTTCTGAGAAATGTAATCGGGTCCTTAAATCAAACATTTTTATTAATGTTGCAAAAACACTTTCTTTTGATGACTCCCATTACAAAACGTGTACAGTCTCTATGTCCACTTATGGCAGATGCAGCTTAATGGGTGTTAAAAAGATGCACCTGTCTTAAAATCTCCACCTGACAACAATGCCATGACCTTCAACTATAACAGTGGTCAATCACATTCCCCATGAGGCTTCAGGCCTACAGTGAGGAACACCAAGGTCACAGGCTCTGACAAAGCCAGTCACTGTGGAATGAATAATGCAAGAGACATGAAAAGAAGCTGCCTTAACTATTGTATGTGACAAGAACAGGTTTTAATGCATGTTTTTCCTCAGTCAGCCTGAACTCATTGAGTATGTGCACTCTCAGTAATTGGAAATATTTAGCTGACATCAAATGTGTGTTTTATTTGAGTAAGAGAAAATGATTTAGTTTGACAAGGGCTTAATACATATTTCATTCCACAATGATATAGCAGAGTAAACTAAATTGCATGAAAGGTCCAGAATTATTTGTTTTATTGTTAGGAGAAAACAACAAAATCAGTCCTTTCAATTACGCCTAGTTTTAGAAGAAAGTGTTTCCCTTGGGGGGTGTCATTTTAATAACTACACTAGCTTCATTTGGTTTACTTTTGCTGCAGTTTGTTGCAACATCACATTATATCGTACGACCAGTATGTGCCATAAACAGTAAAATGACTTTGCTTCAGCTGCAGTCCTCCTATGCCCCGCCATCTCCAGCTCCCACTGTTCAAACACGTTAAGCCTCTATGGCTGATTTCGCCTTCTGAAAAGCATCTGTTACAAGCTTTACCTCAGTGGAATGAGGGGTAATTTGTTTAATGTCTGAAGGAGCACAAACAATGCTGGGGCAGACAAGGCAGCAGGAGCTAACACAATAACGCATTTTCTCTGTGTTATTGTCCCACGGGAGCATCCATTGATTCACTCAGAAACATAGTAAGAATAGAGACCTGATCTATTTTGTACATAAAAAAAAGGATTCAATTCTATTACCAATGTGCTGTCTCGACATAGGTGAATATTTGCACCACCTGGGCTCCAACTGTTTGACATAAAATTCCTGCTCTGACTACTTGAACGGCTGCTCCAGTCAAGGACATGATGACGGTGCATTATTATTTTTTTAATTATTTAATTAAATGGTACATTACCCTAAAAGTACCTGAGTGGAAGGAGATAAAATGAGGATGCAAAGGATCGGAGTGTGCTTGAGGAAATAGTAGAAGTGCCACAGGATGAACGGCAGGTGGGGGAAACATAAAAGCCATAATATAGAGTATTACCGAACGCCAGGCTACAAGCTGCTTCAGTGACTTTTTCCTCATCCTGTTTTTCTGTCATTCTCTCCACCTCTTTCTGACATATCTTTCCCTCTTCCTACCAGAAAATATATTTATTAAAAAATAAATAAATCAGTTGCTGCGTTTTGTTTGCTTTATACACTTTTGATAATGGCAGATGCTGCATCCTCATCAGGAAGAGCCCACCCAGCCAGAAAATAGCATTTTTCAAATAGGCTAGTCGGGCGTGATAGAACCAGACATGTGGAAGCACACCATCCTACATGTTTAGGCTCAGGACTGTGCATTTAGTACTTGCTTCCTCTGTTGTTGATTCATTGCTTTCTGGACATTACAAGTTACTGGAAGAGCCACAGGAAAAAAAAAAAAGAGCTAAGTGGGAAGTGGTTGTTCATCTTCTTGCTTGGTGGCATTTTAGTTCCTCAGAGAAACATACAGCGCATAGGGCAACTCCAGCCAGGCCCCCAACATGGGCAAAGATTTGTGCTTTAATAGGAGACAGTCCTGCTGCTGACGCTTTATAGTGGTGGGGCCGTTGGAAACAACTCATAAAGGCGAAAGATGGACGACTTTGCAGAAACAAACAAAAACAGATCTCAGCTTCCTGCAGACGTGCACTCTAATTAGACCATCCATAATGCAATATTCATGACTGCTGTGGCCACACAGTCACAAGTGACAAATTTAGAGTGGTGGATTGTGATTTAGCTAGAAACACTTTGCTCCTTCTGTATCTTTCACTCCTCCTGCTTGTGTTACCATAGCCACCGACAGCCAGAAATTATAATACGATCCACATATTCCTGAAAAATTAAAGGCAATGATCAACCCCTCCCAAACTCTATGTCCCTTAACTCTTTTAGTTTTAATTTTACAGTCCTCTACTTGAGTGGAGATAATCCTTCCCTGCTCTTTTTGCAGCAGATTTGTGCTTTAAAAAAAAAAAAGAAGAAAATATAAAAGGTGCACCACTTGAACCTGATGCATACAGCGCAATGCAGACAACATGCTGACCAAATGAATATAGACTGCAGGTAGAAAAGCATACATAAAGCATACAATTGTACTTTTCACTCACAATTTTTCAGAAGAGAGGAAAAATGTCACCCTAAGAAATCCTGCCTTATTATTTTAGAAACCAGTTGGCAGTGTTGTGGGCTCTGATAAGCCTTCAGTCAACTCATTGACTTATAAAACTGAACTCCATAGATTGTATTTCATCCTCACAACTCACAGCACAACCAAACCCACCCAGTTTAAGCATCATCAAAAAAATCATGATCTTCATATAGTGACATATATAGTCTTGAAAAATAAAAGGCAAAAAGGAAGGCTATCTTATATTCTTAAAAATTAAGTGTATGCAAAAAATCTATACATATAGAACATAGTATGTAACTCTGATATTTCCAGAGTTATTCCCTGGAAATGCAACACAGCAGATTTAATCCTTTATGGTATATGCCCCGCTGGCTCTGAAGGTCACAACAGGGCTTTACCATCGTTGCTAAGTTCGAAATGAAAAACATGCTATTTTACTGCAGCAGTAATCTGTTGCAGACCACTAATTCATTCATGAGGCCATTTCCCCTACTGTTCAATTTCTCCACGCCATAAGCTACTTTATTAGGATAGCAAAGCACAGAGGTTTTTGTCCAGATAATACACCCAAGTGCTCCCATTAAAAGCTCATCTAAGTAACTATGAAATAGTACAAAAGCCCAACAATTCAAGACTTTACTCCTAAAGACTTCATGAAATGTGACTCTGCTTTTATAAAGTGCCCAAGACTTCCTTGAGATTTTTAAATTATTCAAATGAAATGACGTTGGACATAAGAATCTTGTTTGAAACCCATTAAGAGCTTTTGAAAAAGGCTGATGAGTGCTTGATTATAGCTTTAACATGCTTGATGCCTTAACATAATATAAGTGCGAAATAACTACTGAGCCAAGCTATGTCACTAGACGGTTCCCAACAGGCCATTTCATCCAGTGATCAATTGATTTGTTCATTCACAGCTTTTTAGTCATTCTTTTTTTTTCTAACATTGGCAGTTAAGTTGAGGAACAGTTAGGTTGGCTGTCTAAACACAACTAACGGATTGTGGGGCTTTAGAAACTGATGCCAGATACTTTACATCGACAGCTTTTGTTGTCCAACACCAGCTTTTTCTATTTATTGCTCTATTAGACTGAAATATTGCTCCACTGCAGAGAAAGGCCAGTGGGCTTCACTATGAGATCCTGCTGGCTAAACCTTATACATGTGCAAATACAGTATTTGTGTACTCAGAATTTCATTTTATACTTAATAAAGTAACTTCTGTCTAAGGTCTACATACTGTACATCCCTGTTACCTGACACAGGCTCACTGCTTACAACCAGTGAACCATGTGTGAGTACAAGAGAGCTGGAGCAAATGAACATGTCTGTGAACGGGTGAGGACTAGCTGTGTGAATCCTAAGAGGTGTAATAACAACGGTGCTGTGGAGTGTAGAGTTTGGAAAGGGTCAGTCTAATTGGCAGGTCTGAGCGCTCAGCAGTGTATCCATAAAGCCCGGCTTCTTCCTAAGGAAAAATCTCATTTTGAAACAGGAGGGTGAGCATGAGGCAGCAGACTGCAGACAGGGCTGCACAGTGAAGAAAACTGTCTCAGTTCCAGCTTCACACAGCTTTAACTCTGCAAGCTCAGAGAATGAACTCTCACTTTCTCTGTCTTTCACACACATACATATGTGTGTGTGAGTATTTAACTGGTCCACACAGGGCATTGTGTGTGTGTGTGTGTCTGCTAATGAGATTAGAGGTACTGGGCTAATGTATAAATGAATGACCAGTGTATAAAACTTGTGTGTACGACATCTCTATGGCTGCCACGTTTCCCAGCCTCTCTCTGGGGACCTGGTGCTGGCAGAGACAAATCAGCAACAAACAGAGGTAGCTTTGTGTGTGTGTGTGTGTGTGTGTGTGTGTGTGTGTGTGTGTGTGTGTGTGTGTGTGTGTGTGTGTGTGTG
>JAUYWH010000014.1:16022276-16065360 GCA_034779795.1 Ctenopoma multispine | reverse complement strand
AACATTTAAGGGGTTTTCTCTGCTGTTAAACACAGTTTCGGGTCAAAAATGACCCGAAGACAACAGGAGGGTTAAGTCAACATGGCTGGACTTACTGTGCGTGCTGGACGCAGCAAAAGCTTTGCAGAAAAACTCTGAGAGACAAGACTTTCAAAAGAAAAATCACTTAATTATTACTGAGCTTTACTGTCTTGAAAGAGTTTTTTTTCCTCTTGGAATATAGACTAGTACACATTGCACATTATTGTCCAGGGTTATTGCACAGTAAAAATAAAGTTTATGTCTAGTCAGACTCATTGTTCCCGTTTGTCCCCATCCTCCTGTTCATCCCCTCTCTTCCCCCCAGTGAGGAGTTAAACAGTTTGATGGCGTGTGGATGGATTTTCTAAAAACACCAAATACAAAACCATGGATTTTTTAAAACTCTAAAATCATAATCGAAAACTGAATACACTCGTTGCTCTAACAGTCCTCATATTTTACAGTCTGCTGCCATCATGATATTGAGCATTGCACAGAAAGAGAGCCTTACTGCTAATTGATCTGATATGAGGCGATGGGCCTGTGGGTGTCTCTGCTGCGAGATAATCATGATCCATTTCCCAGTCGGCCATCCAGGGCCAAGATGTTGCATCCTAATATAATCCATCGAGCTGGGTTTTGTCTGGTCAGATAAGTGCTGTAATTAATTATACTAGAGGGGGAAACTTCATTAGTTGACTAGACCTTGACTTCGGCGCACCTCAGCCTGAGAAGCCTGTGTATAAATAACTCACATGGAACCGCAGAAATATGCACATATGCTTGGGTAATTACTTTCATGTCACTGTTTATGGCTCCCTAAAGCAAGATAAAAATTATAACTTGTCACATTGACTGGGTTAGGTTGTTAAGTTATAAAAGAAGTATTTTTAACATAAAAAAATGATTCACTTTAATTTAAGACATAATTAAAAGTGTACAAGGCACCAGAAATGATAAGTTTCTGCACTTCAGGGGTCTCTCCTGTTCAGATTGTCTTATGCATCCTGAGGTTCTTGTGCTGTTTTTTAACAATGTTTTGGAAAAAAATCTTTGGCTCACTGGGGTTTGGATGAAAAAAAAAAGCTATACAATTTATCATTCTGAAATAATCACATCATGAAATGTAGGCAAATGATGAGAAATAGTAAGAGACAAAAGAGTAAAAAACACAATTTCAGAGATGTAACATGCACAAAAATGCCTACCCCGCTGATGAACCAGCACATTTATAGTTTAATGTCAAGCTGCTTAAACTTCATAATCACTGTTTACTTGTGTGTGTCACATGTTTCCCACAGGACACATTTTGCATTTATATTAAGTCTACAGCAACTCCCACAGAGACAGAAACCACTACATATTTCATGTGTCAACCATAAAAAAGGTCAAATGGGATAAGCAAAATCTAACATTACATACTCGACTCTGCTGAGAAGAGAAGATCAAGGGTCGAGCTGACGGCAGTGGGACTAAAAGACGAATGGGAAGGGAGAAAAAGTATATATGGAATCTGACCTCGACAGTATCACTGAAGCCTCTAGAAAGAACCACTCCACGTGCCTCTGTGCTGTCTGTCAATGCACCTGTGCATCCACAGAATGAGCATGTTTCAGTTGAATTGTGCAAAACAAAGGTTAAAACAAACAACTGTTGTTGTTTACGTCAGATGGCAACATGACAAAACCTTTTTAATCACCTCAAACGTAGACACCAAGACTCTGCTGACAGTCAGGATCCACTTGAGTGCCTCAGCCACAGCCGCTGCAAGCCCCAAACAAACAACTCTAGCAACAGCATGTGAGGAAGTCACTGAATGATGCAGTAAGGGTTTATTATTTCTATATCAACTGATAGATGAGGGTCATTTTATTCTCAACTTGCCTGTTAAGTAATTTGCAAAATAGTCACCGTTTCCCTCCTCTGCACATGGCCAAGTCATCCCAGTCTCGCCTCTCTCACTTTTTCTCCAAACCGTCTTATAATTGAGCAGTCCTATTGCGATGTACTATTGAGTTATTCCTAGTTGTCATTCAGGTAGATAATATGCAGCGGCGGGGCTGAAACAAACATAAGCAGACAAACTGGCTGAGATCATAAAGTCAATTTAAATGTAAACACGCTGTCTTGACCCTGCAAACAGCGAAGCCCCTGAACAATTACTGCAACCTGATGAACTCATAGGAGAGAGGGCTTTGTTCTGCCAACACTATATTAATGACACGAGTACACACGACAGATCAACAGCTGGACTCGCAGAATCAATAAAATATTCAGTCGAGGGCTTCACTCTCAGCTGAACAGCAGAGCTGTCCTATTTGCTTATTCAGAGGAGCAGCAGCTTGTTTGTCCATAATGAGCTTCCTCATTAAGGTATGGGAGGAAGGATTGGGAGGATGAGTGTGTGCCAGAGGGCGTGTGTGTGTGTGTGTGTGTACTGATGGTGCTGATGGGAGGGTTTGGTTTGTGCGCTGTGTATTTACTGTATGTTGTGGTGTACGAGCAGCCTTTGGACTCTCAGCAGTTTGGAGGTGATTAGAATGAGCAGAGCCAGTGATGTGCTGTGTGAAGATGGCTTTCTCGTGAAAGACAGAAACTACAGCAGCATTTCCAGGAACCTTTATTTTTAAATTTCTAATTTCTTTCATCCAGAACCTTCCCCACATTCAACTTTATTAAACTTAAATACTAAAGATCTGGTAATGATCAATTATTCAGCACATACTATTCTCTCACTTTCCTTGTTTACTCATTTCACTCTTTGTTTCACCATCTCTACTCTCTTCTACCCCTTCACCTAAGTCTTTTGGGACCAGAGGGCTGGGGGGAGTCCGGCTGTGTGGAGGAATTGATCATTATGTGGTGGGAAGAGGAGCGACTAGCTGGGTCTGGCTGTGTGCAGGGAGAACAGAACTACTCCGGCCCCAGTGGGAAAGCACTGGGATTCTTGTCCTGCCGGAATCCAGTACAAATAAAAACACACCTGAACACACAAGGACAGGGCATGAACATGAAGGGCCAGAGTTTGAGGTGGGGTCAGTATTAATAGTGAGAACAGCAGAAGATAAATCCATAAACTGTGGTATGTTTTCCCCTTTAGAGTCTCTGAGCTTATTCACAATACAGGCTTAACTCAGCTGGGGCCAAAACAATACTGCCACGTTCCAAGGTCACACTGAGACAGACAGAAACTGTTCAGTAGTAATCCAAAGACAAAGTCCGACATATAAACAAGCAGGCCAGAGGTCAAACCATCGGGGGGGGATAGGCAGAATCCACTCAAATCTCATTTTCTGATGAGCTGAAAATGGGCTAGAGAGGTCTATAAGGGATTCCAGGACTATCTATAGTGAGTGTGTAATGATAACCCACCATGCAATAAAGTCTCTATTCCAGGAGGTCTTACAGCACAGATTTCATATGGGAAATTAGTCATTGTGACAACCGCATTATCTACTTCTGCTCTCTGAAGTCTTTTGTTTTTACCTGAGCCATATCCTCCTCCTATTTGTCACTTTGACATATGCACCTTTACATATAATTTATTCACATTTTCCATTTAAAAAAAAAAAAAAGAAAAAGGCAAAACTGTCAAAATTTAAAAAAAATAAAGAAGAAGATTGATCAGTAAGGCTTCAGATACTGTAGATTCCCCAGGACAATCTGCTGCAGTAAGCTGCTGTACTGCTGTGGCTCGCCCTTTAAAGAATTATTACTTTCTTCTATGATTTTAAAGGCTTTACTTCTTATTTTATTCATTGCTGTATTCCTAAAACGAGCATCAGGCTGATCTCCATTCAGTCAATTTAGAAGAGGAATGTGGGAGGGTTGTGTATGAAGCAGACTACAGGGCAGTGTGTGTTTTGGCTTTGAGCTTTAATATTCCTCCCGCTGCCTCCACACTTTACCCTACTAACAAGTGCAGCGAACAAGACTAAAACACAGAACATGGTACTTATAATTAATGAATCCATCTTAATTAGCCGCACGCATGAGAGAGTGATGTAATTGTATCTATCATCAAGTACTGTATCTATTATAGAAATGCACATCGGCACCCTGTGTCGACACTGAGAGGCCTATTCATGAGCTCTGTGGTTTGTTTATGTTACAGATTGAGCGAGCACACAGCCTCAAGCCGTCACGATACATTATACAGATGCATTTGTGCTTATGGAACATGGTGTAAAATAAAGGCAGGACACTGAACATGACAGATCTCTTGTGGGCTCTAATGAGTTACATGCATTTCTCTGTGTGTCCAAACCTTTGACTGGTAGCGTACCTGTCTGTGGACTTTTTTATAATGACAGCAACATTGTTCAGTTCAGTAATCAGCTCTGGTCATGACTGAATAATCATAACAACAGTTGGTTTGTCATGAACATATGAAAAAAAGGGGTTTTCTCTAACCTTAACCTAACAGTTACTACAGTAAAAAGGAAAACATCATCATAATCAGTGGTTTTTGCAGAATCATCGAATTCCCAAAACCTTGGTGATATATTGAGTTTGCAAGTGGTATTGTTTAAAACACAAACACATCAATTTTCACACATTCTCATCACATTCTCTACTACATTACTTGTTTTTTGCTCTGCCAAAATAAAATCCACCAGCAGCCTCATCCCAATTCAAATCATTTAGCTCAAAATAATCCCAAATGGGACTCATTTTCTTCTAAATATTTTCAACATGAATTGTGCAAATAGAGAAGCTGTTGTCAGCAGGAGGACAGCTGTTTCGGTATGTTAAACCAAAGCACCACGGAACAAATGAAAGCTGAGAAGGATGGATTACTCTCACTCTCAGGAGGTGTTCACATGTTGTGTGGATCTTGAATATTGGCTAAAACACATTATTGACATACTGTTTGAATAATTCCATGAGAAAATTATATTTTATATCGACGCCCCGTGAGGGCACTGTATTTCAGCAACGGCTGGCGACAGAAGTCAACATTTATGGACTCTGACAGCTTCTAGGAAGCTTTAACATGTCAAGAGAATCACAGGTAATCCCAGGGGGGGGGGGGGTGGACAGTGCAGGGGACACTGACAGGAGTCCACAAGGGACACTCTGCAGCACCCTGACAGGTCACAGCTCTGTTCTGTGAAGGCCAGAGGTGAATGCCAAGGTGTTTACTGACAAACTCTCACAAGATTTAGAAAGAATAAAGTCAAAGAATTGTTTGAGTATTAATAATTTAACATTTTGATCTTGATCTAACAATAAAATAATTATGAAACAACAGACAAGAGGAAACAGCTTCACAGGACTACAAATGAAAATCTACACGTGAAAGCATGAGTGGCTTCTTTTCTTCCTGTCAGGCCTGTCTTGATGTTATTTTAGTCCCCAGATTTGCTCACATACTCCAGGGTTCAATTAGCTACTGTGAATGGAGGACATTAAAAACACAGGCATTATGAGGCCACAGACTCGTTGCCGCTTGGCATCCAAACACTAGCACGGTGGAAAGATGATGTTTTACACATCGCAGGAGAGTCAAATAGTTTAACACTGACAACAGATGAAAGAAGAAAGGGGGAAAAAAGACAGAATAATCACAGCAGGTGCCGATTGATTTATTTTTCTATAGTTTGTTGCACACTGCCAGCCTGCATCAAGTATGCAGCAGGGTGGCAATGGCATCATTCTGCTGCATGCTGGCGAGTTGCCACAGATTCAGAGTTCTGCCCTTAGGGTACAACATTGCATGGAAAGTGCTTCTTCTTGCCAAAAAAATAATGTCCAGTGTTTGAAACTGTGTTAGTGTGGCCCCCATTTCACTCCTCTGCAGCTTTTCAATTGCCTATAAAGAAGTTCAGAAAGTTTGAAGTGAAAGTCCATCTTTTTTTTTTTTTTTTAAATCAAATATATCTAATGCTAACTAGATCAAGCGGTCAGCCTAGCTGTCATTTTCCTTTCTGTCTGATGACCCCAGCTGTCTCATGACTCATCCTGTCCTTCTGATGTGTTGTGTTCCTGAGGTGATGATGTGATGCTGCATTAGCCTCACTGCCATATTTGGTTGATGTCACATCCTGACCTCTATGCTGCATTACATTTGACTCTGGACCGGTCCATTAGGCCTTACTGTCTCCCACATTATAAAGTAATGTGAATCTAGTAATGCACATCAGTAGGTGTCTGTATCATAAACATTATGTTTTACATCTTTACTGAAAACCAGCATTAAAACCTCGTCCTACAGCAATGACCACGTAGTGTGTAATGGTGCTTGTAGCATTCCTCTCATCAGACCTGGGTCAAAAAGTTTTTTTCGAATATTTTACAAGATAGAAGAAGGTGGATGAAAATGTAATGAATGCCAGATATAGTCACAGTAAAATATCTCAAATTACTGTAACTAAATATTGTCTTTTGCACTTTTGGTTTAGTATTTCTGGTGATTGTGCCCTTTAACATATCAGTATCAACACTTTGTTCATCAGGATTACTTGTATCGGGCACTGGTAGCAATAAAGCCACAGAAAATTATCACTCAGCTCTGTGGTAACAGTGAACTCGGTGGAGCTTTGCAGCAGGTTTCAGCTCATTGTTTTGGTTGTGAGGCCTGCAACTTTAATGTCCACGACTTAAATGCTTTTGTTCAGTCCTGGTTCTCTCAACAGTGTCATTTCCAGGTAACCCCCCAATGTCATCACTGTCACTAGACCCTTAGAGTCATGTCAGTAAAAATGATTCTACTGTCACAGAGCAGAGATTGATTTTTACTGATCTCTGTTAACCTATTGAGTGACACACATACTAAAGTATGACTTGCTTCTTTTGTCTGAATAATAGTTCCAAACCCCAAAAGCCCAAAAGGCTTTAAATTAGCAATGAAATAAAACAGAAAAGAAGCAAATCCCTTATTATTCTATAGTGACTGGACTATTGAAATGAGCCACTTTGACGTAATCATAATCTGACTGAATAACAAAAACAGAAAGTGGAAAGAATGATCATTTAAAATTAATAGCCTTATTCGATTTTTGTCACCCTGAAATTTTTCCTAATGACAACTACTGGAGAAGGACTGCGTAAGGATAAATGAAAGCAGATAAAAAAAAACAATCCATTTTCTGCAAGCACTTGTAAAATGTGATCTATTCTGCCACAGTAATCTCTTAATACCTTTGTAAAACCTGTGTGATATTAATGATGGCCCAGAGACAAGAGCACTGATCCACACATGCACAGGTTGTAATAGCGCCGGGTAATGAACCTGAAAGGTGTCTGCATCAAACACGACTCCAACTCATCTCTCTGTGGTTTTACTTTGTGTCTTCTACCTTTAGATTATATTACCATCTATTAATGACCCACACCACTCTGCGGCAGTGAGGGCCTCTTTTGTTCCTGCTGTGTGATGACATTCATGCTGTCACCTCCGCTTTGATTAAAGATCAAATCAAAAATGTGCCTCTTCAATTCTTCAAATTCACACTGGGTGAAAATGTTGTCTTCGTCTGTGATGTGAGGATTCAGACAAATGAGAGCTGCTAAATGCGACCGAGATGAGGGGTTAAAATCTCTCCCAGTTTCAAATGTCTTTGGTGGGAAGGTAGCCTGGAGGGGTGTTTGACTGATTTACCGAGATTGATCTTTTTCAGTTTAATACTTAGAAAGACCAGAGCAGGTGAGACATGGACTTGTACTGGGACTGACGAATCATGGCTAATCTATAATGGATCAAACTGTTACAGAAGCAAAAAAAAGAGACGTGAAAATGAAAATGACAAAGAAAAGAGATTATTATTGCAACTGTCTTTGTCTCAGATTTAAAAGGATCATATACCGGTTTTATACGTTTCCAGCGATAAACTACTAATTGCAAATTGTGCCCTGTAGGTGTAATGTAAACTTTTTATATTGGTAACCTACGGTGAAGGCAGCCATTTGTTTCCTTGTGCTTTAATACCCAATAAAACTCAACTTTCACACTTGAAACGGTGCTGACACTAATAATCCTCTGGCATGGTAAAACAGCTGCAAACAAGGACTATTGTATTCAAGTACAAGTCATCTGCATAGTGTATATCTGTATGTATCTCATTTAAAATTGTTTCAGATCTCCAGACTAAATCTAACATAAAACAAGGCACCTGAGCAAACACAGTACACATTTTAAATGATAGTTTTGGAAAAACAAAGGTTCTCCAATTCCTGATTTTTTCCACTATATTTGTAAAATGGTAAATGATTCAGATCATCAAACAAAATATATTCAAGATAACCTGAGTAAATTCAAAATGCAGTTTTGAAAAATGTCCCCATGTAAAAAGCACTTGCCCCTTAAGTCATATGACACCCATAACACACAGTGGCACAATGTGGTCCCTTTTATTTTGTTTAATATTTCCACTGTTCAGATAAGTCTATTTATACGGTTTCATTGTCTTCATTATCAATGATTTCAAGTACTCCTCGCTTTAAATAACATATTTATACTGTCCTTATTATGAACATCACGGCATCTCACGCAAAATAAGGTGAAGCCTCAAAACCACGGTGAGAGATTCTGTGTGCGTTTTTGCAGGTGCCACAACAGCAGTAACTTCATTACTTATCACCAGTATTTATTCAGACTGATGTCAGAATGTAACTTTTCTACACGTTGTCCTCTCGTGCAGCATCTGCATGTTCAAATTTATCCTGCGATTGGTTTACACCAGATGTAACCTGGACTCCTGTCTTCCAAACAGGTTTGACGGTCACCTAGGTGTGTTGTGGAAAAATTCTGAGAATCCTTAGTACTTTTCTGGGTTAGGCGTCTGTATTGGAGTCATAACTTAGCTTCATTGAGTTGAGAGAGGCCTGCAGTTTATTTGGATGTTTTCCTTGGATCTATTTATTTTGTGTTTGAAGGATAATCATTTCATGACAGGAAAAACATGTCTTGAGATGTTTTACTGCAAAAACAAACACAGGACTGAATCATGTGTCAAGCTACAGTACCAAGTCCCATTGTCCAGAAATGTCATGATGAGTCTAACAAATGCTAAGAAGGCCAAGAAAATCATTTTGACAGGTGAGTGTTTGAGTATGTGACTCTTAGACAAGCTAGATAAAGTGTGGCGTTTCAGGTCAAAAATGTCAAGTTTCATTTTAACAAGTGAAAAGGCTTTAAAGATGAGGACTACTTTGTCTATGGACTAACAGGAGATGAATGTTAACATCCACTGGAAAAGAGTTTTACATCAATGCTGCTGATTGAAATGCAACATTCAAATGCTAAAACTCATTTCACTCAAGATTCATTTCATTAGTAATTAATCTTCTCATTATTTTTCGGATTAACTGTTCAATCTTTTATCATGTGAAATGTCAAACAAATGTATGTAAAAATGTCTCATGCACTAACCATTTATTTATAATAAAAAAAATAAAAATAAAGTTAAAAAAAAACAATTTTGACAGCTAAGAAACTGGAAACAGAATTTTACTCTATTAACTTATAATTAATAATTTGATTACATTTTGCACTGCACTGTGACAGAGTAAGTAAAACATTTTGATTAAAAAAAGTATAACATCTTTTGGGATGCTGCTACTTTGTGGTAGTAAAATCACGAGTACAATGGCTCACTTGTAAAGACACGGCAACAATAGAACTGAATGCCCATGCTCAAGTATGGACAGAAAAACGATGATACACATCCCAAATGAGGATGACACATTAGGTTTGGATGATTTTCCTCCACTGCACATCCAGTGATTAATATTCATCTCTGTGTGAGGGAGCGGAGACAGCAAACAGCCTGCGCTGCATCTTACACACCATCAGCGATCGATCTGGCAATAAGTTGACGGACAGGAGAGAGAAACACAGCCATGTTGAGAATGTTGGAAGAGAGGATGAGAGAGAGGAGGGAAAGAACGACAGACAGGGAGCGGGGGTGGGTGGGGTGATATAAAAAATCTAAATGGTGAAAGGATAAAGCTGAAGGATATTAAAAACTGTAGAAGCTTTTAAACACGCCTGCTGAGACGCAGCAGCCCAGACACTCCATTAGCACCTATAGTGAAGCACTAATGACTGTGAAGACAGCACCTAGCACAACTTCACACCAGGCAAAATGTGCTGCCAAACAAGCTGTATAATAGTTAGGCCAAAGGAGGTAACTGGATTCAAAACAGGGAGCAGCCTCAGCACAGCGTCGATCCTAGCCAGCATTTGAACAACAGAGACAAACAGACCTAGTTTGACAGTTACTAGATCAGATGATCAATACCAGTATCTCATCTGTTCATTAAACACGAACAGTTAGAGCCCAGGATATGGTTCACTCAACCCAGCAGAGAGACTGGAAACAGGTGGGACCAGCATGGTTGGTCCTGTTCACAAGGTAGCGCTGATCACGTTCACCACTTAATGCATTATGTCTCCTTAGTTTACTCCAGATGTTTTCTAATTGTGAGGCGCACGTCCCTATGTAGCTGTGGGGGGAGGCCACGGAGTAAGAGATCCGTCCTGCATATCAAAACAGTCACAGCTACTGAGATAATAATAATAAAAATAATAATGATGTACTTCTAAAGTGCCAGATTGTAACAGCATGCATCAAAAGTAGTAGTCATATCTCAAAATTTAAATAATATCCACTCATCCGTTTGTCTTAAACTATTTACTAATCAAATAAATCATTTTATTTCCTAAAACAGTGGGGGGAAAAAATAGTGCAAGCTGAACGAAAAGCAGATGTTTACAAGTTTAATGAGTAGTGGCAAACATCAAATGTTGGAAGAGGGTTACATGCAGCTGCCTTGTTTATCCAGACTCTCTGCTCTTGTTCGTCTGTTATCTTAGCTGCCTATTCAGCCCGTTCTCTCTCTCTCTCTTCAGATTCCCCCCTTTTCATCTTTGTTTCATCTCACTTTCCCTTCCCTGAGCCAACATTCATCAAACAAACATGATCTGTTTAACACGGCATCATTACTTTGACTTCACTTCCCTCCATCACTTCACTTTGTACCGAGTTGATTTAGGTAAACATGACAGAGACAGACAGCTCAAACAGCAGTAGACCTATTTCGACTTCACTTTAAATGCATTTTTGGTCATTTCAATTAGCATGATGCAGAGAGAGAGCACCATCGTTCGGTAATTGAGGGTGTCATTATTTTATCAGGTAGACGAGCAGTTGCTGACTTGTATTCACTTTCAGTCACCATGGTGATTAAAATCTGTGAACATGACTAGTGTCTTAACTAATGATCCTAAACTGACAGAGTCCTACAGGTGTACACATTATTTTGCATAAATGCATTCTCCAGACACTAAATTTAAATGATGTATTTAAAAATAAATGTACTTTGAGCCGCACTTCTGCATCATTAAAAAGCTGAATAAATGTGCCCATGGACTATTTGTTTTGGGTAAAGTCTTGCAGGTGTTCGTAGAATAGTATTTTTCCCTGAACTAAACCAAGTGAGCCAGAGAAACGATTACTGTTGCTATTTCTGAAAGGATAGTATATTCTGAAACCGAGTCTCTGGCTGATCATAAAATAAAACGGGGAACACATTGGCCTCGGTCAAAACCCAAAGCTAACAGCATCAACAAGACTCTTCTCTTAATCAGAAACTGGTTCATCTCTGTGGTTGTGTGTTTATTTGGACAAATAGTTTGTCAGCAACTCCTATGATGTGAACGTTTGCGTGTTGAATTCTAAGAAAAGCACAGTAATTAAGAGAGAAAACCCAGAAAGACACTGAATCAAACGTTAGACAATCCAGTCCTCCAAAACCACAACCACAAGGTCACATTATCTTCATTACCTTAATATAAACAACCAATTAAACTTACAAAAAATGTGAAAACACAAAGACATTTTCTTTTCTCTCCCTGTGACTCAGACACTGTATTTCTTCTTAAGCAGTGTTGCTACGTGATCCCTAAACTTTTCCATTAGTTTACAACATTTAGCACAACGCTGAACCTCCAGCCTTGCATCGCTCACAGTAGGCAGCAGGTTTTGCAGAGTTCCTTTCAGCGCTCTATAATACAAATGTGTGAGTTCACAGTACTGAAATTTGTGAGAGAGTTGTTTTTATTAAAAAAAAATCTATTTAAAACTTGGTTGTGATTATTTGTCACACTCCATGACCCATTTATCTGCTGTATCCATCTTCTCCAGATACTACATCATTATTTGTGACTGACTGACTACCACCATTAGCATTAATGTATGACACTTAGGTTTCACAGTTTAATCTTGTTTTTTTCCTCCCATACAGTACACCCACATCATTGTACAATTATCTAAACATTCACTGACACACACAAACTCAACAGTTCATTATGATCATATCATACCTCACATGCACAGAAAACATCCTTTTAAATTAAAAGCACGCCGCACAACAAACAACCCCAGCAAATCAATTAAAGTGCACGTGCGTGCATGAGTGTGTGTTTGCATATTTCTGCATGAATGTTTGTTTTATTGCTGTGTTACTCTAATAGGTCACAGAGATTATTCCACTACTACAGCTCATTTAGATGTCACTTATCTGTTAATCCCGAGTCAACACGAGACCAACGAGCAGTGAGTTGACATGAGACAATAACAGTGAATTCAGCAACTGACTAGTTTCACAGAGGCTACAGAAAGAAATGGAGGCTTTTGTTTTCAGTCTGCTAACACTACAGTAGATTGTGTTGTGACGCAGTTCACCAGGAATGTAAACAACCAGTGACACTGACTTGAATTTGTTTTGAACCTTGAAAAATGTATACGTACTCTTTTTTTCTATATTCTTTATTAACTATTCCAGGCCTATGCCATCCCTGTGTATAAGCAGTGACAATACTCATAATTTCACCTATTGTATATCTATATTATGTTTGTCTCAGTTGGTTGTCTTGGTTATATAGACAAATGTGAGTGACAGCTAAAATTCAGTGGAACTGCTGTCAATTCAAGATAGTTAGTCACCTTTCCAAAGAAAGAAAATAAAATCATTTAGAGCCATCTTTAAGCTTCAGGAAAGTTTGATACTCAATATAGAGGTTTTTCATTTTAAGACTTGCAAAAAAGGTATGAAAAACTAGATCTCTGTAAATAATCACCTCTTAGTGTTCTTGTAAGAACACATGGCTTCTTTCATGCAGAACTAAGGCTGGTGCCACAGCAGATAACAGTCAGATTTATGTATGTCCCATGTGTGACAAAGGAGGCCCATTTAGACTTGCAGCAAGTGGGTTAAGAACTGATGAGGCCTAAGGCCCATTGTGAGCCACCCAGCCTGCTATCAAGGCACAATTTGTGAAGAAAACACAATTTTGCCTCCCGTGTGAGTGGAGCCATTAGAAACCAGCTGTCAACAAACAGGCTTCACCGCATGCAGCATGATGATGATGGCACATTAGGGCCTCTGGGAAGAGTCAAGATGAAAGATAACCATCACAGCAACCAGGGCGACAAGGGCGCGGTGGATGCTACAGCTCAGACCGTGCCATCTTGTTTCCTTGGAGATAGCAGACCAAGTGTGGTTGAACTCTGTACACTCACACTTGTTCCCTGACATAGACATACCCCAAGTGGGGTCACTTACTGCTGTACACCTGGGGCACTACTAAAGTTTTTTCAGACTTATCTAGGGCATGAACATCATTTTCATAGAAACATGAATAAATGCATGCATAAAAAAAACTGAAATCCAGAGGTAAGATTTGACATGTAAAATTGCTATTAGGGTTTAAGAACATTTGCCGTTCTAAATTTAATTTTAATTACTTTTAAAATTGTCACAATAGCTGTGTGTTTAATTTGGGAGCATAGACAGGCCAGATGAAGTTTCATTTGTAATTCCATTTTGTTGTAAAGCAACTTTTTTAATATACTCTCAAATTGTTGGCAATTCCCAAATTATTAAAAATGTGAAAAATAAACAGTCAAAAAGCCAGTTCATGGGTTACTGCTTGCCCTGGGACAGACGTATATATGCTTTCGTTTTATGATGCCTAAGCAACTGACCATTTGTCATATTTGTCTGAACAACACAAAAAAGTGTGAGAAAAGAAAAGAAAACTGTCAAACTAAACAGTATAATCACAGGGATCACTTACAGTACCTACATACTCTCAGTATGTTCACTGGGAGTGTGTTAGATGGACAAAGCATCAGGTAATGGAGGCATCCTGCAATCAATGAACGACAACAGAAGAATGGGGCAGCTCTAAACTGGCTTTAAACTGGCTGCAAACCAGCAGGGAACTGGATGACTTATGTCTCAGAGCAGCAGATCTGAGTGGCAGGTACAGTACCTTCAGCGCAGGAAATGAGTATCTAGCACACTGAATACATTTTCTGTGCATCCATCCACAAGTCTGTCATGCTTTTCAAAGCAAAGTGGAGACAGAAAGTATTAATTGGTCTTAAGAATTTTAGCAGGTGTTCATTTTCAGTTATTTATTATTATATTGGGCAAAAACACCCCTCTTTGCATATTTAATAAGGCAACGGTGCAAAATCCACCTCGTATGCCATTTTACTCATTAGAAAGATGCAGTCCACAGTGTCTACTCTTACCAGATCAGTTTATTCTCTTGTCTGCAGGTGATATCAAGTTTCCATGTTTCTGTACATGCAAACGTTTAGCACATCAGGCTCTGGGTGTTTAATATTTAACGCAGCTGCATTAGTTTACCTACACTCAAGAAAGCACATTGTATAAGATGTGTTAAACAGTAGCGGTGATAATTATCTAATATAGACAAAACACATTTCTGACCACAAGTTCAGGTTTTACAATAATATCTTGATGCCACAGCTGGGCAGAAAGAAAAGATTGATCCAACAACATCTTTTTTGGGGCCTGTCATTGATTTCCAATTTATGGTCTTGCACAGACAATGGCTTGTTTTCTCAGGGACAAATAAAATATATAAATAAAATAAATGCTGCCACCGTGTTGTGTTTAAGCCTGAGGTTATTACTTCACAGTGAGATATTTCTATTCATCCTTACCCACGAGGAGCATCACAAATCACAATCTCACACGCACTAACCGACAAAAGAGCCTATACAAATTCATTCATACACACGCACACGGAGAGGAGACCTGCTCCATGTCTCCTAATCTCCAAGGGTGTCCGATCTAATCAGTATTTAAGTGATGGACTTAATCAACATGGCTCTGAAGTCCACGAGAGCTGGTTGTTCCAAGAAAGACGACATCCAAAGCTGTCTGAGCCACGAACTATTTGATGTGACATACTGAAGTAAATCACACATCACAGAGAGGCTGAGGTCAGGGAGAAGGTACAGCATTAAACGCTTTGTTCAAGAGACACTTGGGGTTTTAAGTTTAACTTCACAAAGGTATCTCCATTTCTTACTTTGAGATATCATGTAAGAAGAGCCCCGATATTATTCTACAGTTTAAACAGCAGAGCATGTGTACTGGAGGACAGGTGAAATTTGAATGAGGCTGATGGTGGGTGTTAGCACTAACAAGAACCACAGATCAGGCAGAGTTAACGAAAATCAAAGTGCAACAGAATAAGAAAAATACACAAGCCAAAATAAATATCAAATCTTAAAAGAAAAAACCTTAAAGATGAAAAAGAAAAAAAAAAAATCACAACTGTGATATTTCCCTACAGATTCATATTGAGGCTTTAAGAAATTAAAGCTTTTTAAAAACCTAAGATAGTACGATTGCAGTTATGATGACTGAAACACACACACACACACACGCACGCACGCACACAGGAATCTGAAGCATGACATTATTTACATGCATTTTTTGGGTGACTGAATGAGAATTAATAATGCATGCATACAAACATACATATGCACAATGTGTACGTATGGAGAATTGTCCCTCTGTGGATTATCATTAGATGGAGCACATGTTGTCCAGAGGGCAGAACACCACTGAGACTCCTGTCACTCCACACTAGCTTGTCCCACGCCTGTTGAATGGGCCTGACAGACTCTAGATTTCCCACTACTGATCCATAAGAGTTTTTCTTTCAGCTACAAGCTGCAGTCAGACCTCTTCCAAACCCTGCCACCAGGCTCTAACCTTCATCAGAGGCAAGAACCCACAAGGGATTCCAGCTCATAAATTGTGGGAAATGTTAAAGGCAGATGAATTAGGATCTGTAACTAGCAATTTACAGCGACTGGTGTTAGCTGACATGTCTGACAATCCACTGTCAAGCAGAGAGGGCCTTACTTTAATCAGCAACCGTCTTTGCTTGTGTAGAATGCCCTCAGCACCTGCTGAGTCTGGGCGGCTCTAAGAATCCATAAAGGTATTCTTCATCTACACTGACAGCATCTGTGAAGGACTTCTTTTACCAGCTTCTTGAGGAATCCATGGTTTGAAGTCAAGAATTATGGGAGTCGGCACAAAAAGTGCATCAGTATGAAAAGGTTTGCTTTGTATTAGTTTGAGTTTCATTTTAGTCATGTTACTGTTCTAATCAAAGCACAGCCCCCCACAGGAAGTCACTGACTATTGCCTTCATTGATTTACACTTAAAACTGGTGACAAATTAAAGGAAAAAAACAACAAATGTCTTATTAAGGTACCAGGCTACCATGAGCTGCCAGAACAGGCTCAGTGCATCTTGGCATTGATCCTACAAGCCTCTGGAACTTTACCAGAGTGATGGAAAACAATTCTTCCAAATGATATTCCCTCTCTAGCCACATTTGCCAACCCTTTTTAATGATGCATTTCCCATTGATCTACAGTAAACACAGATGTCACTTTAGTCACTGTGTCTACTCAAACACCAGCCAGAACACTTGTGACTGAGGGTCCCGCTATTTGAGCCCTGACACTGGATCCTGTGTCAATGTCACTATGATTTTTGTCCTCTTACCATCTTGATCCAAATTCAGAAAAAGCTACAATAACTACTAATTATACCACCACTATAAGGTCACACATCTTATTAGTGTTTATACATATAAACACAATTAGTTTCTCCAGAAACATGGACCTGAGGAAGTGAGAATGAGGATGAAGGCAGAGGCAGAATGAGTCAACATAACAGGGTCAGGGCAGGAATCGTGACCTATATATAAATAGAAAACAGTAAAAGTACTTTGGCCTTATAAGTGAAGTACAATTTACTAAACATACATAAAGTAATTGAAATTATAATTTTTTTGCTCAGAACTCTTTCAACAACATGTAATTAAACAATCCTCAGTACACCATTACTAACACTATGAAAGTGAGAACAAATCATGATCCAGCCTCATTAGAAGGTGCACCTGCCAGCCTATGATTATCTTTGTGTGTACTAATTGTCTGGTGCTGCAGGTAAGTACAGCAGCGTAGCCTTTGCCATCCGCTTCTAGTCTCATTATCCCACAGAATTAGAAGGCCAATTACAGGGCATTACCTTGACAGCAGGATAGCCAAATCCTCTCCACTGTTAGATTACACAGAAACTACCACCCAGCTAGCGTTAAAGGACACGCAGAGGAGGGTAGATGGATGTTATTAGTTACGTGGCCCTCGCCCATTACCTTTGTTAAGCATGTAATCACATTGTGGAACATCGTAACTGACGGAAGGACTATTTGTGTACTGTGAGTAAATTAACCTCCTGGAAATAAAACTTGAAATATGACAGATTGTGATATAAGGTAGAGGGAAACAAACCCGGGACAAGTTCGGAGAGTTTCTTCTAATGAAATCTGATTACAGATGAACATGTGGAAGGGGAAAAAAAACAAAAACAAAAAAAAAACAGTGGGCGCAGATGATGAGAAGTCATTCATAGTGACCAAGCTCTTCATTAAATCACCAGTTCCAGTAATAAATGTGTTGGGGGAGGTGAGCAAAGAAGGCAGACTGAGGCTGGGAGGAGATGGTGAGATAGAGACATAAAGTAGTCATGCCCCCTGGGAGTAGTATTAACAGAGAGATGAGATGAATAAAGGAGAACGCGGCGGCTGTGGTCAGCTGAGGTCATGATGGGGACAACAAAGACATGCATGACACTGCTGCACATTTCAAAGTGTGTTTTCAATGCTATGAAATTCTTCTCGGTCTTTGTCTGAAAAATTTTATTTTTATTATTTTATTTAAGTATTTAAATGCATTATTTTATTCAATTCATGTATTTTTTTTTTTATGAAAAAAATTTTGCAGTGTGCTTTCAAAGCAATTTTCTTGGATTATTATATCTGGCCTATTAAAGACATGAGAGGCATGTCCGTAGAAGCCCAAACTCAAAATAAAATATGCCTTCTCTTGAAATGCAAAGATTTATTGAAAGACCTGGCTGTATAATTTTTTTTTCCTCTAGATTAGTGTCAAAATCCTCCATCATCCAAACTATCTCTTGTTCAGATGTTACTCTAGCTGCGTGACCTATTGTACAAATAAGTAGCACGTTGCATTTGGTCGCCTAATGTCTCGCGGAGTAATGCTAACTGATGTTACCCGTTCTTGGGAGAAAAGGGTTCTGTTTTAGTGAATCAGCTTATGAATTAGTCACTGTGTAATCATAGAGATGGAGTTATAATGTACAACTTCCCTTTTAGTCTATGCTAGTTTTTGTGCTAGTTTATAATATGCACTTTTAATGCACCACTGTTATTTTAGTGCTCGCGAAAAAGCTAATTTATATACGGATCAAAGTGGGCATTTCTAAAAAAAACAAACAAACCTAAATTTACTAAACAAAAGCATTACAAATGGAGTTGCTTAGCAGGGAAGACTATTAATGCAACTAGCATGAGTGCACATGTGTGCCACCTGAATGACAATGCCTCTCTGTGTTCATCTAAAGTCATATTTGTATTCTACTGTCAGATTTAATCAGTGATCTATGACATGCTTTAGATGCATCCAGTCTAGCATTTTAAATATCTCTCAGTCTGTCCACAGTCACGGACCAGTAGTGCCAAAAATGAGCTCTGATCCATCCTAATGTAAATATGCTGCTTTTCTTTTTTTCTTTCATTTCAGTTTAATTTCACAAGAAACCGAGTTAAGTTAATCTGTTACGAGCAGATAAAGTTGTATCGTCATAGGCGAAGCTCTGTCAGAGAGGACGTGACCTATGCCTATCAAGATGCTTGTGTATGTGTGTGTAGTCTTTTTTTGGGGAGGCGGGAGCTTTACTGCCAGCCTGTCAGTCCCTGATAAATGATTCTGTGTGAAATATCTCCATTAAATCTGCCTTTATCAGGGATACAAACCCATTCAGCCCCACCATTAGAATTGCAATTTATGGGACAGCTCCCAGGCTCCACAAATCAATTCCCAAATGTACCTGGCCAATTCAGGCCAGATTAGTTGAAATTAGGCAGGGCAGGTTTTAATAATGTGTCTGATGATTACTGCAGCATTAAGATATCTTTGGTTTTCGCCCCATTTCACACACCCGGCTCCTCTTTTGAAGCTTGGAAACCAGTGTCCCACTGTGGCATTTTCTTTTATTGTTCATAGTGTTTCACAGCACAATAGAGTTAAAGCTTGCAGCCACTATCAGTGTTGCAACGTCAGCACTGCAGATAGAGAACACAGCCCTTTTAGAAATGCTTTCAATAAGAACCAATGACTAATAATGCTGAAATGGACTCAGCAATTCTCTGCAAAAAGAACCTCACTGTTGTCGATATTTCCTGTTTTATGAAAAAACAATCAGACCAGGTTGTTTTTGTGACAAGCAGTTTGTCTCTGCCAGCTCCCATTTATAATAGAAAATATGTTGTCAGTAAGAAAACAAAAACCTATATGCCACCTCCACAACCACTATCCTTAGAAAACAATTCAAAGCTTTTGTTGATTCTGAATTCATTTGTGTCAAGAACAACCCACCGGAGACGTTGCCTATGTGTGTTGAGGCTTTGTGTGAGACAAAACACATACACGTATGTCAGAAAGAGTGAGAAGATGTGGGTTTCTCTTTTAATTTGTTCTGCTCTCTTCTGACCTTGTCTCATCTTTTCTGTACTTTTTTTTGCCTCCTTTTACATCTCCCTTGCTCCTGCCTTCCTCTAGAGCCACATTTTCCTGCACACACTGTAGACTTTAAACTGAGGGTGAGTGACATTTGTGGAAATCAAACATTAATGTAATTCCGGTAGACCAGCCAGAGATGTTATGATGAACCTTGTTCACCTATTGGGATGATCCACGACAAAGTTGTGCATTTATTTTATAGAAAATAAATAAATGAACACAAAATAAATGAATAAATCCTAGATCATGTTGATTTTCAGAAAACAAGAGATGTGGAGGAAATTGGACTGATAAATGAGACCACAGACACAAAAACGAAAGAGAACAGAAAAGAGCTGGAGACTCATTATCCAACTGCAGTTGGAACGGGGAAAGGGTCAGACGAGCTGTGAGAAATGACTAACCAACTTGGAGAGATGGTAGTGGGCCATGTGAGGTTAAGAATTTGCTTGACCAAGGGGAGGGGGGGATTCAGAACAGTAGAGGCCAGAGGTTATATAAATATCAAACTCTCTTTCCTAGGCAGGAAGCCTGAGCACACAGAGCAAAGGCAACATCCTGTTCAGCTCCTTAAAAAGCCCAAAGAAATGTAAATAAGTTGCCTCAGAACAGCTACTCTCTCTGCAGAGCATTTTCCTCATGTGGTGCACTTTCACATGGGTTGACATGTACACAGAGCTAAAAAAAAAAAAAAAAAGTGCATGCAAAACATGCACTGTCTCTTTGTCTCTAGTCACTGTCACAGAGGTCTGTGTCACAGTCCTCAGCAGTGCCCAAAACCATTAGTAAAGAAAATGCTCCTAGCAATCAGCCTGTAACAGCAGATATAAACTGACATTATTAACATCATGACTCTGCAGCATATCAGCAAGCAAATGTATCTAACCCATTGCTCACTGCTAAATCATGTCATAATTAGAAAACATTCTGAGTGAGTGATGGGGTTTCTTAAGGTCAACGTAATTCGCAATTTAATACGAGCTTGAGTGTGGGTGTTCGATTTTTGATACAGAAGGGGACGAATGTCAAATGTTTCTGCCAGTTTAAAGATGAGTAAAATATTAATTTATCACATTATTTGAAGCATGAGTTAAATATATAAAAACTTAAAATGAAGCCAGAACTGTAGTTATTGGTAATATTTATCCCTGTATCCCAAATATGGATATATATATATATATATATATATATATATATATATATATATTTCTGAAGGAAAATAACCAACACAACCTCAGCATACAGTAAATAGAAATACTGTAAATTATTATTGTCAACATTGTAGTTTCAGTTTATAGTATGTGCTCTAGCAATGAGGCTGCCATAATATATGTATGCAAAAAAACAAACAAACACTAAATACAGTTATACACATACTATGAGAAAAGTATCTCCATTAAAAATTGCATGACAATTTGTGTGCAGCTCTTTTCTCTTTTCTTTTAAAATGGTACATATGGAATTTACCTAACCACCTCAATCACAAAAAGTTCATTTTCATTTCAGTGTCAATTCAGTGCCTCTGCTTTTCACACATTTTTCATTATGCATCAAAAACCTGACCTGTCGAGGTCAAAACAGCAAAGTTGGTAAGCTGGTGAATCGAGACAAGTGTCGAGGTCACCAGTGGGGTGCAGACATGTCTGAGCTTCTTCTGAGGCACAGCACCCCACGTGGGTGAAGCTGTGGTGGGTCCTGACCTGTGGACACATGCCTAATCCCTCTCCTGCCTCAACCTGCAGACAGATTATTTTAGTCTAGCTGATCAAGGGTGGACACTGCTGTTGCTTTAATGCATATACACTACCAGTCAAAAGTTTGGAAACACATATGACCATAAATGAGCATGTTTGTGAAAGAAAAGCTGATTTCACAACATTAAATTAATCAGAATGAATGTGTCGACACTGTTCATATTGTAAATGAAAACAACTGTTTTTTAAAAGGAATATTTACATAAACATACAGAGACCTAAATTCTGTAAACATTGGCACTGTCTTCTAATAACATGTTATGTTTACTAATGCACATTTATTAATTTAAAAGGAGAACTGATCATTAGAAAACCACCTGCAATGATGGTAACAACTGAAGACAAAAAAACATGGTCATTCCTATGTTTATCCAAACTGGCAGTGTACATCAGCTACTATATATATGACTGATTCACTTTTCATTTTGACAGTGCTTGACAGCTTTCTTTTATTTGAAATCAAGAGAAGAGAAGAGAAAAGGGGAAAAAAAATCCAAATTCAGCTACTGCGGTTGAAGTATAATAAACTGTCTTTCTAGGATAAATAGTTTCGGTTTGCCTCAAAAACCCATCATAAATAAATCCTCACTAGTATTTTTAGTAGAGCTGCACATATTATAGCGGAGCAGATGGGTGACACGGGAGGGTGAGGGCTATGGTGGATATACAGGAAACACAGGGGAGCAAGGAAGGGAGGGCAACACAATCAAAAACAAGATGTTAGGACTTTGAAAAAGCTGAAAGCTCTTCATTTCCTGAGGACACATAAATCCCATTACTTTCCCCTGCAATGCCTCTGCATATAAAGGTGAAATATCACTGCGTTTTACGTCAAAGTGCTGAGTAAGGTATCTGAGCCATTATTCAGGGAAAGTGAAAATGTTTAGATGAGCAGAGCACTGCCTTTGTATGAGTCAATGTGTTTCAAAGGGCTTGTGGGTATGACAACAAAAAAAACCCTAACAGACTTCCTTTGCACTTTTCTTTGCTTGTGTTATTGTAATGATACTCTGGGAATAATTGGAAGGCGTTTGGGCTGTGTCTAAAGTCAGTCTGCAGCCTGTGTGCCACTCAGTCCAAACAGCACAACTCCTCTTTAAAAATATAAACATTACTTAGTGTGAAACTAGCTGTACTATCATAAAATCTCACTAAAAATTAACTGATCTAATATCATTTTGCAGGTATTCAGTTGTGCATTGTCAAATCAGGTGAACACCAAAGTCGTTAGGATTCAACCTGTATGGAACATAACTGACCACCAAAGCACCAAATTATACGACAATCCCCCCGACAGTTGTTAGGATATTTCTGTCTGAAAAGACCAACGCACAGACAATGCCTTCCATAAAATACATATGTTTGCCGTACACAATTTGCTATTTTGTACTAACAAAATTTATTCTTTAAAAAAAAACTTTGAAATGTATTTTTCCAGTTATTTCAATCAGGAGATAATTTATGTGATAAACCCTCCTTTTATGTGACGTTATTCTTACAAACTGTCACATACGGCAAAATGTTCAACTCCCAACTCCCCTTTTCTGTCTCTATAATCTCACTATACAGCAGCTGTGAATGACTCGCACTGGGAGTCCTTCAGAGGTCATACACACACTGGCTGACACACACACACACACAAACACACTCTTCAGGCTACAGACATCATGTTCTCCTCAGCTGAGATACTTATATCAAATGAAGTTGTGTCAAGACCAATAGCAAGTCAAAAAGTGAACATGTGAGGTCACGTCTGTCTGACATGATGACCATGTCTGTGGTTTTCAGCACGTCTCTAAACATACAGTACAAATGCTCTAAAGTGAAACCAGGGTATATGTGTTCACAGTAAGTTTGAGTGTGTGGCATTGTGTTTTTCATGTTTGTGTGTCTGCATATGTATGAACCCCTGTGTTTATGAACCCTAACATCACCCCCTGACTCAGCCACGCCTACAACTTGTGCAGTGCGGGTGTGGACACCCTGGAGACAAGATCAATGCCGGAACTTTTACAGTGGGAGAAAGAGGAAACAACTTACTATGGTCTGTAAGACTTGCTGCACTAGAATGATTTTCCATTTCTGGGAGCCAGGCTCAACCCACAATAGCCTAGAAAGAAAAAAAAAAAAAAAGAAAGAAACGAAAGAAGGATACAGGCATTTCTGATGCCGTTAAATATCCCTCAGTGTGGCACAGAATGTGCTCAGAAACCCTTTCGAAAACAACAGAACCAAGTGCTATTGGAAAAGCCAAAAGGAGGCGGTGATACATTAAACTGCCAGCAGAACAGTGCAGCACAGCAGCTTGTTCTCTAGCTGGAACGAGGGGGAAAAAAAGTGTGTGTGCCAGGGACTTGGCTTTAGGGAAGCTCCATAGTTCCTTTAGTTGCTTTATATTGTGCGTGCCCACTGCAGCTATGAGATTCAGCGAAGCAAAGATTCCTTTGTTTCCACTTCACAAGATACTTTCAGGGTTTGGATGGTGTTCCTGGTCTCTTCTCGCACGTCAGATGTGGATTTGAAAGACTTCAAAAGTATCATAGATTATTGAACTTTTAATTCAAACTAACAGCAACAATGTTGTTTTGCTTTCTTTTACAATTATACAAAGGGGTATTATTCTCGATTTAAAATCAGATCATTCTGTCAGTACAAAAAGTAACAGTGTTGGGCTGTTGGTAAAAGCAGCATCCTTTGTTCAAATGTATCCAATGAAAGTGAACTATGCTCATTTATAACCTTCAACTATTCCTCTGTAATGAATAAAATCCAGTGAGGCTACTAACTATATGGATGTGACCAGGCAAAACTTCAACTACCCAGTCTGGCTATTAACAGACAACCACCACACTGTTCTAGTTGGGGTGGAAACATGCTGTACACTGGGAGGTCTGCCTGCGCCAGAGGACTAACAAAGTCTCCACTGTGTGTGAGAGTTTTTTGGCCTTCTAAAAACATTCTGCTGTCCATACTGGCACCATGTTGCAGGTGTGGGCAGTCGGTCATTTTTCTTTGCCCTTTAATGTTGTGCACAGTGTGGCGCCTTTTTACCCCACTGAGCTGAACTTAACAACAACTGGAGCCCATAAACAACCCAAACAAGAACTATTTCTACATGAGCAAAGGTCTGACTGCAGAGTCACATCTGATAATGCACTGGGAGCTACCTGATTTCAGATTCTCAAATGCTAGAACATCCTGTACATCGGATTTATCTACATCCGCACACACACACACTTCATCCCCATGAGCATGGTTGCAGCTCAGCTACCAGCCCTCTCAGAGTGAAACTGAGGGGATTATTGATTGTTGCCATTTAGGCTGACACAGGCCCAGTCTGGCCATTAACTAGCTATCCTCCCAGCCATTGACTGCAGTGAAACCACTCTCCTTTATCACAAAGGGCGCAGAGGTTCCACACACTCCCAACTAAAAGAGGAATGAGAGCAATGTCGCTCTTCATTATCTGCACCTTTAGTTAATTTACATTATGTCCTGAAGCATCTTTCTTATGCTCTAATTTCAATCTTCTGCACTCAGCCCGTCTGTTCCTGCTTGTATCGCCTCCCTTCCATCTCAAAACTTTTCCTTTTCACATTCAGCTTCAACAAGACAGCGTTTTTGTCTGTCTGTCTGTCCTAATCTTGCACTGATGAGTTTTATCATGCAGCTTACTGGATTCCCCAACACAAATGTTGGTTAAAAAAAAAAAAAAAAGGGCCGAAATACAAACTACAGCAAAAGAACATACCATCATTATCACTCATTATGCCGATCAAAAGCTCTCAGGGCCAAGTGTAACCTCTTCACATTCAATTTACAATGAAACTAAAGCAGGAACACCTCTCAGGCTGGAACCAGAGAATCTTGGTATTTTGCTTGCTAAATGTCTTAACTGATTATCAGGATTGTTAGATTTCTAATTGTTTCAGAACTGCTCCAGAGCTCAGCGAGCCCGACTTGTCCACGCAGGATTAGTCTGTTTCGGTCTCTCACTCAGACTGTCCTCCTTTATCTCCTCCTCTTCTTACCTCCTTTAATCCCTCTGTCTTTTTCCCTCCTTCTCCTTGAGCCTCAGGGGACCCACCAGAAGCAAACTAATTTCCCTTCTCTGAAACCTGACTGCTCTCATCGGTCTGTCTCCTTCCATCCCCCCTCTACCACTCTGTCAATCTTTCACCCTAATCTCCATAATGCAGTCTCTGGTAGGAGACGCTGTATGTGCTTTGTCCAGCTCCGGCTCTGGGATGATGAGCAGGTAGCTATATGGACACTCTCTACAGGTAATTGCAGCTGAGGCAGACGGAGCACAGCATGGGGGCAAGGCACCACACGCACCCACACATACACACAAGAACGCCATGTGAGTTGGCAGTAAGATGCAAGAATAAATGTTTTATTGGCACAATTTTTGAAAAATATATTTGATTTTAATGCGCCTGATATCATGGTTTAAAATTTAAGATCAGCATTTAAAAAACAAACGAAAAAACGCTTTTTTTAAAGCTGTGCCACGCCCACTTTAAACCAGAGAAGAGCAGACAAAACAAAATATGCAGAAAATCAAAACTGTTCAGCAGAAAATTGTGCTTTCGAGAAGGAATCCACAGCTTTTAGCACAAAGCTGACTGTGAACAAAGGTTCTGAGGGGCTTTAAAGGCGGCCTTTGGAGTTTGTCTACTAGTAGTGCAACAGAGTAATTGTTAAAGCTGGATCCTGTTTTTTGATTCTATTATCTGTATATACAACAATGGTCCAATTTATAGCAGCCTGCTGCTGTTGTCATCAGTATCGATCTAAAAAACAAAAACAAGGATGTACTTAAATCTATTACCTTATAAAGTCAGTCAAAATGTTCTTAACAGTTGGTACGAATCCCAAAGCAAGGATCGTTATCTATCAAAAGGACTGTCTAAACCGAGTATAGAAATATAGCAATCTATACTTCAATGTAATATGTTGCCTGTGCTGGTCTACTGCATGCTGAAAATGTGAGCTGTGTTTCTTTAAGCGGTGGAAGGTTTACCGTTACATACAGCATCAGGCAGTCCACCACATTGGCCACACACTGTAAGGACTGCTGCATCATTACTACCTGCTATGAGGCACCTGCAGTGAAGTAAATGAATAGAAGCACGGAGGAGGGCATCAGCTTAGTGGCCACTGCAGGGAGTGTTTGTAACACCTGGCAAGCTACCCAGAGCCGCACAATAAGGAGTTTGGCTGCTAGCTTTTTATTGGGCATATCGAATTACTTTGTACCATGCTGAACACAAACCACAGCCACAGGTTAAAACAGAATAATCACAACCAAGAGGGATCAGAGGTGAGGCAGAAAAGTGAGAACATGAAATCTGGTGGGAAGAAGAGATACATATGAGAGTTTGATAGGATGAAATTATGAGAAAATGAAGCAGCGGCGCAGATCAGGACCATGTAATGAAGAAATTGGCAGAGGAGGAAAAAAAGGTTGAATTAATAAGATCAGTAAAAGGTAGCTGGGACGTGGCATCTTGCCACTTTCATTCTGTCGCCATTAGGGTTAAGTGTGTTACTAGAACTTTCTACAACACATGCCGCGGGTAATGAGAGACCATGTCGTCCATTCAGTCTAATTTCCATTTTACAGCTCTTTGATAGTAGGAATCAGAGAGCACTGGCTCCAACAGAGGCTTTATGGCCCTGGCAGTTCAGTGTCATCTCTGTGTGTGTGTGTGTGTGTGTGTGTGTGTGTGTGTGTGTGTGTGTGTGTCGTTCGGCACTCTGATGTGCTCCTGTTGATGAACTGGACCGTATAAAAAGCAATGACAAATTTAATGGACGCCACAGACAGTGCTGTACCAATTGAGTGAAGTGGTTATTTCCACTTTTATGGACATGCATATCCGACACAGTAATTTTTGGTCAGAGCATGTGATAATCCTGCCTTTATGTGCTCGATTGAACCAGCTGGACGGATATAGAAAAAAAATCACTCTGGGTCTTATTATTATTATCATAATAATAGCATCTACAGTGGTTGTTGATTTCTGTGTGCTTTGATGTTTAAATCCTGTAAAGACCTTAGGTTGTGAGTGTGCTTTTGACCCCACTTTTGAAATGTTGATGTCAACATTGCACAATTGTGATAAATACTATACTAGAAAACAATGTACTTTACGGTTTGACGGCAACACTGCGATTTTTAAAACAACAACTTTGAATACTACTTGAATTTTCAGTCACAAAATTAAGAAAACGCTACTGTTTTTTCGATGGATAGTTCAAAAACTCTTAAGCAATCTAATAACTGATTAATTGATTAATAACTCAGAAGATCATGATAACCATATTATGACCCATGGAGAATTTGTGCAATGCTGGGACAGATCCTTTTAAGATTGAAATGTTTCTGAAACTAGATAAATGGTAATCTCATCAAAACACATTTTCTTCCCATAATCATTAATGGCACAAGTGTTGAAATCATTGCAGACTTATTTTTATTTGTGTACTGTGATTTAATTGTCTGTGTCCTTTCGTTGCTGAGTCACTTGTCTTAAGTTGCCCCTTGAGGGATGAATGAAGTATTGTCAGTTCAACTGAATTGAATAAATGGTAACAGAGAATTGTTCCCTGGCCCCTTCTCATAGTATAGTATTTGTGTTATCCTTTGAGAAGAAAAGAATATCAATGATGTGGTGATCTAATTCTAATTAAAACATTACAGTCATGTTCTCATCACTGAAATGTGGAGTTTCTTTCTTGGGATTCAAACCAAAACCTATTGACTGTCAGCAAAGCACTGTTACGAACACAGTTTTATCTGTCTACAAATCTGTCTGCTCTTATCTCTAATACCAATGTTGACAGTTCAGCGCAACAAAACACAGAAAACTAATGTTCTAGACAATAGTTTCAATTAATTCAGAGAGCAGCACATTGTGCAATCTGTCTGTGTTTTTTATTTCGTATTTTGGAGCATTTTGCCAGTGACGCCCGCGCCAACAAACAGAGGATTCAATTTACGTGACACACACTGCCATTTAGAAACTCTCATGATTTAATCACGGTTTTTGAAAAGCAGCTTATTCTGATGATCCTGCAAAGCTACCCCAACATTCTGTACTCTACATGCCAAATGTCTCCTAAAATAATAGCTTTCACAAAGTTCTGAGTCGCTGTTTACAGCAAAACAAGATTAATGTTTGGTAAATTATCATCCATGTGAGAGCAAATATGGTATTATTGCATAATCTAGACTGTATACCACAATCCACATTGAAATGTGGGCACAGTAAGTATGATCCAAGTGGGTCTGCCTTTCAGCTCCATATGAGAGTAATCCCTACGCAATGAAAAAAGTGATTGAAGATGGACTCCCTTTTTAGTGATTTTCTTCTTTCCTCATGCCAGTGAATCCTCAGAGAATGTACCTGTCCATCACAGCTGTGCATGTGGTGTCTCTTAGGGAGGAATCGGGGGTGGAGAGATAATGAGAGCTCACACTGGCTGCAAGGAATTCAGAGTCTCTCACTCTGTGGGGGCTCTTCCTCTTTATCGCCCTCCCCAGTTTAGTCCTGCAGTGCTCTAAAGGCACCACCCCAACAACAGGGACACACCCTCCAATGACCACTGATTCACAAAGCATGAAAAGGTGAGAGTGGTTGTGATCGTACCTCTGCAGCCTCTCTGGTCCTTGGCACTGCATGAAGAGAAACTTCAAATGAGCCAAACTGAACACTAAATCAGATTGTCTCCGTTTATCAGTTTGTCTGGTCACCCAAAACAAAACGGGCCAATTATTTCCACAATAGCATTCTGACTTCACCGGGATTTAAAAGTTCAATAAGAGAATTTTATACAGCTCATCATTTTGTTTCACTTTTCTTCGCCCCCTCTCTTCTGGTGGATTTAAATGGCACTGTTGTACAATGCTGTCACAAGGAAAATAGTACCAAAATAAAGTGAAAAAGAAAAGAAATAAGACATAAGGTGCTGTTTTTTTATTTATTTTTCCTGTTCCAACAGAGCTGTTATTGTGCAGCAGAGTAAAAGCATGCAGGTATAGAAACAGGTTATTCGTTTTTATTTTTATATTAGATAACCATATCATATTTTAAAAAATACAAGGATTTTAAATGGAAATTATGAGAAGGGCTCATGTAATCTCAAAATTACATGATGAACATTTTCTAAGCCAAAATCCTGGGACTTCAGCAGTATAGGTTTTTCATGTGTAATGCAAAAAGTCAAACTATAGAGCAGGTGGGCAAGGCACAGCTGGAGGGAATCCAGATGGCATTACCTTTTCACGCAAATGACACATTTTGGGTCATCTGGACTTCAAGCTTTTGCTTATTCATCACGCAAACCAGGCAGCCGTTTGGGCTGAATAAGAGCAGCCGCCATCATCAACCCGTCGCGTCTATTTTTACTTTAAGTCTGAACTCCATCACCCAGCGGCCACACTGAGTGCCTTCCATCAGCTCAACAGCGACTCAGGCCGTATCCCAGACGACAACCTATTGCTCAGCAACCACCTGTTTCCGCTGGTATCACGGTAACGAGCTGCAGCAATAATGAGGTCGTGGGAGTGGAGCAGGGAAAGGGGGTCCAAACACAGCAAGGGGGAGGAAGTTCCCATTTATAATTCATATCAGGAGAATTATCATCAGCACTGTGGCATTTGGGATGAATTATTGATTATGTCTTGGAAGCTTTATGTAAAAACTTGCAGTTAGGGAGGCCTGATGGACAAGGCATGAAGAGGGCACACGAAGAGAAGAGGCAGCCATAAAACTGCCTGTGGAGGCTGGAAGATGTGTTTCCAGAGAAGGTAATGGAGATAAATTCTCTTACGGGAGCACTGGGTGTAATCCTGGATCAAAGGATATTTTGTTGGAGGAGATACTGTATTCAGATCCTTTATGTAAGTAAAAGCAGCAACACTACAATTAAGAGTACTCTGTCCTAGGGAATGCATTACTATAGTAATGAACTGCATGTATTAATTGCATAAGTTCAGGTCAAAGTTGATTAATGTGAAGCTACTACTGAGGTGACGTTTTTTAGTACTTTGTATATTGTCTTTTAGTTTAATCTGCAACATTTCATCTTCTTATCATCAAATAAAATAAAATAAAAATAAAGTATGAGTATTAAAATACTTTTAGCTAAAACATACTGAAGTAGAAACTTTAGCACTGGTGATGCACTAAAACACTAATTACACTGTATACTTTTACATAATCAAAGTTGTTCCATTTAAAGTGATAAACTGTTAAAAACATTATGTTTTGCAATAAATATCTTCAAACCACTTAACCCCTCCAGAAGGTCTAGGTAGCATGGAGAATCATAGCTTTAAAAAAGAAAAAAACACTTGGGCCTTGACGGCGAAGGACTGCCGCTGAAGAAGTGGTCACTAATGGAAGGGGACGAAATGACCTGAGTGTGACCCTGGATGCTTGACCCCTAAACCTCCCTCCATCACTTACTGTCTTCTCTCTAGCGAGTCTAACCAGCATGAATCACTATCTTTTCTACAGTTATTTTTCTCCTGTTCTAGGAAAGCACAGAAAGAGTGCCGCGTGCAATGTGCAATGCGTGTAAGACTCCACAGCAAATGCACATTGTTCAGTAGCCTTATATGATTTGTCTTGTCAAACAGAACCACTTGTTTCACTAAGGTCCGTGGATGAATTAATGTCCAGGAAATCCTTTTAGACTGTGCCTTAATGATCAAAGTAAGATTTTGAGATGCTTTGGAGCTGATTTGCTTTATACCCTCAGTTACAGATCAAAAATGCTGATGCACAATGTATATTTTGTGACAGCGCAAATGAGTGAATGTTTTAGCCTGTTTGGGCTGACACACTCCTTTATGCATCCAAAAGTAGATCTTGATAAGTGTTGAAGATCTTGGACACACATGCAAAAATCTAAGCCCTCACAATGTCTTGTGTATGTTTGAAAAGGTTGACATAGTAAGAATAAATGAGCACAGAGCCAGGCTGAGGACTTTTGACTGAGGTCAAGCCTGTTTCAGTAAATAGCACTGATGCAGTCTAGCCAACGCTGGCTGAGGCACGTTCCAGATGTTAGTAGCACTGGGCGTGGGTGCTAAGCAGCTAGCTATTTTCAGCCACAGAGCACAGGAAGGAAATGAAAGGAGCAGAGTTCAGCGTGCGCGGGATTCAGAGCAGCACAGAGGGTAATCAAACACCGCCGACCAATGGCAGTCACGCCATCCTGACACAATGGTGGCTCGCCTGCTGTTGGCTCAGTCTTATCACAACATACTCACACCGAGAGTGGTTGTGAGATGAATGACCGGGGAGACCAAGACGGTGAAGAAGGGGAAGAGATGGATGGGGGGAGAAGTAAGATGGCAAGAAATGCAGCTGAAATGGGAGCGGTTGGTAGAAATTAAACCAGGGAATTGGTGCGTTTGTGCTGAATCTCCTTCACATCAACAGGCTCCATCTGTTTGAAGGTGTGTTTGGTGTACAGTGAAGTGATTACCAGTTTAGATGAACAGCAAATGTCTGAGATATCCTGCAATAAAATATCTATTTTCATCCTCCCATTCTGATTACATCCACATGCTAAACTAAAGCACAAGCTATCACTTCCATTTCTACGTTTTAAGAAGAACAAGTGGAAAAGTCCACAAACAAATCCACACAAATCATCACTGTGATTTTGCCACCAGAACCTGAACCATAGCAATTTTCATCCAAATGTAATGCGCACATAGAACCCATTCACCTTCGTACTGAATGATCAAGTCTATGAGCATCATTTGGCTGCCTCTGACACTCCACAATTTGTCATGACTCCGAGACTCTTTGCATTAGATACAAGCTGATGCAAGAAACCGTGTCTGCATTTCAAACAAATGGCGCTATTGCCTTTAATGAAGGCGGCAAATCTGTCAGAAAGCTTCCTTCCTTCACTTCTCTCCAGTCACAGACGGAAAATTACCAAACTGTTGATAGATGGTTAACAGGTGCAGGCTAATTATGCTAATCATGGCAACAGCCAAATAAACTGATTGCCATGTTCATTTAAATGACAGCAATGTTCCTTTGGTGGCTAATTAAAATAGGTTTGGAGAAAGGAAACGAGGCGGCTGGGTTCAGATGGAGGGAGGTGTTTAAATGAAAGCGTTCTCTCGGGTCGACTGTAATAAGCTGTATTTCATTGGTTTAATGATGTCATAATGAATTTCTAATGATGGGGGATGGGTTAGGGTGCAAAGAGGGGAAGTGTAGCGCTATGTGTATGAAACTCTGTGCACCATGAATCGACAACAACAAGGGAGCACCAGCACATGCAGCATGTGGCAGAGTGTATTTCTGATTGAAATGAGGTGAGTAATGAAAATAAAAATCAGCAGAGGACATCGAGTTTGTGAGATATGAGAGTATGTGCTGCGGCTGTTTCAATACTAGTCCCACAGGAAAGGATAGGGGGACGTTTTAAAGGGGGCAATTACTTTCTTCCAGCAGTGGGCCCAGGTTGGCTCCCCAGTCTCAATTTGCCTTTGACCCAGGAAAAGGCATCATTAGAGGGAGAGATGGTGATCAGAGGACACTGGAGGTGACCTCTGGGGTCCCTGGCAGCCAACGTGGAGGTATGAAATGTGGAAAAGGGGCTGATTAATGTTTATAGAGGCAGTCCCTATCAAAACCTGCTCTCTTCTTTTCCAAATAGCCTTCTGTTTTAATTTTACTCTTTCAGAGGAGATTTAATATCTATATTTTAGTTCTGGTTTGTTTTCAAAAAGGAGTTCCACCAGGGACATAATGAGAATTTCACCTTTTATTCCCCTGAGAGACGCCTGAATAAGCTACATTAAAACACTAAGAGTACCATTAGGGATTGTGTAGTTTTTGAAATAACAGAAAATAGTGAAAATATTTCCATGACAATTTCCCAGGGCCTAAAGTGATAAAACATATATTTTGTTTGTCTGTCAGTCCAAAACACAGAGATATTCAGTGACTGAAAACACAAAAACGCACATTACACTACCGTTTGATTTTTTTGAATTTCCTTGTGCTGTGACAACACTATCTGTCTCCAGAAAATTTGATATTCCAAAGACAATGCAAGAGTGAGCACATTGGGATGCACTCAAGCAAAAAAACTGTCAGCTGATGTGTCTGTGGAGGGATGGATGTCGCAAGTTGCATCCAGTGTGACTGTAGTCTATGCCTCACTAGTCTATGTCTCTAGTCTAGTCTAGTCTAGTCTAGTCTCCAAATCCCTATCCTTCAGTCTTTACACAGTCAGTGACAAAGCTGAAGACTCAAAAAGCTTACTGTAATGTTCTACCATCTAGTTTAATTCAAGAGAAAATCCAGTGCAAACTGAAAAAAATAACAATATAGAATATATAATATCAAGACTAAAAGTAGTTCATAGAAAAAACTGCAATGCACCATGAGGGGTTTAGAGACTTGGACAGAAGGGATGAATCCAAAGCTGGTTCACTTTTCACCAAAATAATAAATAACACATTACCTTTTCATGTAATATGGAACAAAAGACTGAAAAGATTAATCTGGAAAGAAGAGATGAATGATACTACGATATACTATAATGTATATGACAGTTGTAGAATTCCCTTTGTTTGCGATCGAATGTGCACACAAAGAAACGTTTGTATTGAGGTAACAAAAGAGCTGCAAAAAAAGGAATGGAAGAGCTGCAGGAATAAAACAGCTACCTTTTTATCTTTTGTTTATGAGGCATTCTTGCTATTTAAATGTACGCCACATTAGTAAGGATCTACTCAATTCAATATATTATAATGTGATGTTTGGCCTTAATGGAAAATCAATAGTGAGACAAGCCCACCACCACTGAGACCATACAAAGCAATTTCCAAATTGACATATGGAGGGCCTATGTGATTGATTCTGACTGCTGTTGGATTTTAATACCGTTCACTGCGAGCTCATTGACTCTCAGACATCGTCTTGTGGTTTATCTACAAACTGCCAAATGAGCCCTTGTCTCCTTTTTCCTTCTCTCTCATTTTTTCTTTCTCCATCTTTCTTTGGCCCTTCTTCTGAGCCAAATGCGGGGAGAGTGGATATGTTAAATTAGATTAGATAAATGAGGAGATGACTGTCCGCAAACACATCCTCTTTGTAATTGATAGCGAGATTAAACAGTTTATTCACCTCTACAGAGTAATCCCCACCACTAGGGTACAAATTCTACATGTTCAATCAGCTGAAAGAAACTACAGTATTAACATCCCCATTGCAACAATCCTCACACAGTGCCATTAGCAGTCATCATCAATATAATGACATCATACTAGCCATGCTGATTGTTTTAACAGCCTAGCAGAAAGAAGCAAACTCCCCACAACACTCTCTGTAGACTGTAGTCTGTAGACAGACGCCGAAGTCAAAGGGATTAGACAGTGGAGGAAAACAATTTAGCTTCAGGAACAGAGGCCAATGAAGTAAGCTGATCATGGATTATTACCATCCAGTCCCTTCCCCCACTTCTCAATAAAGCAGCTCCAGTTTAAAGGGACTTCAATCATGTGAAAAGATGACATAACCCTGTGTCATTTTTCTCCTTTTTCATACTGGGATGACATGTGATCAGATGCTGAACCACCTCAAGTGGTTTCTTTCTATAAAGGAAAAGGGCAGGATTCCTGCTCCTCGCTCCTTCCTGTTGTCTGAGTTCCAAGAACATGGGCACCAATGACCTTATAGTCCCAACTCTGAGCAGTAGTCTCTCCTCCCATGGAAGATTTGGATGTAGCCCTTTATTGTTCCGAGTCCCTAACCTTCCTCTGGATGACGTTATAAAGAGATCCCAGAGGCATTTAATAAACTACTGCTAAACTCCACTTGAATATCTCATAAAAACTCCCCATTAAGCTACTATGATGTGTGAGTGAGTCAGCCACCTTTACTACCGAGCCAAAACACACATCCACACTGTACCCTCACATCAGACTCTGACAAAGAGTTGAGATTAATTCTAGTCACTCAGTGACATGAGATGGGGATTACTGACCCTGAAGGGTTACACGAAATGCTCATCTGAGCGCTCTGTTCTATACTGAAGTTAATGTAACTGACAGATTTGCCTTTGAACTATTCTTAAAACTAAGGAAATGACACGGTCATGATGTGCTACGCTGTAGGTGCTCAAACAACTTTGCGGTCACGCACACGCATGCTTTCTTCCACACATGCACACGCTTGCCGTGCATGATAAGAAATTATGATAAAATGGGTAAGTATGTATTTTGAACAAAAAACTACCCCTAACAATAATGTTAGCTCAAATCTTATGGAAAATTATGAAATATACATATCTTTCGTTTTCTAGCCATATTTCATAAAACCGCAGCTTGTGAATCAGCCCGTTTAACAAGGTATAATCATAACATACCACATCCTCACTTTTCATGTAACAACTGAACTCCTAAATGACATCATCGAGGACACAAGCAGCTTCATGTCTCTAAGCACCCGCTGTAGATAGAATGTTGCCTTTTGGCAGCACCATTTTTGAGCTGATCGTGGCGTCAGTTCAAGTGCACAGCATTTCAGAAGGTACAGAAAAAATAAAAAATAGAACATCCTTCTCTGTGTGTAATGTTTAACTCACCTTGCCAAAGTCCCTGACATCAAACAGGTCAAAGGGGTCAAACAGCTCACTGTTGCGCAGGCCAAACTTGTCGTGGCACACCTTGAGAAATGTCCGGATGTTCTTCAAACATAGGAACTGTAAAAGAGAGAAAGGCAGGAGACAAAACAACATAAATATACACATTCAAACTTAATCTTGAAACCATGTTTTTACTGATAGCAAACAGCTAACAGCTTGAATTCATACCATTGTCGTAACAGCATGATTAAACAACCAGAATGTTTGCTCTCAAAAACATGTGCCAGCGGTCTGTTTAATGTTCCCTATCAATGCATAAGCATTTTTGTAAATATTTAATTTCCTGGTTGATGGCAAGCTCTTTATATCATACCTTGAATGTGTAATTACTCAGCACCAGAAGGTGAGCAGACTGATTGCAGCTCCTGAGGCTGATGGGCTGCCTCTCTGATTGAGATAAGCAAAACCACAGACAAGCATGTCCACTGACATCAAAGTGTCCACACACGAGCCCACCAACAAACAGCAGCCCTTGGTAAATGTGGCCTGTTGGGCTGAAGCGCTGACCTTGCACTCAGAAGGTCACAGGTCAAAATTTTAACAAATAATGGAAATGCCTCTAAGGAAATCAGAGAAGGCTTTTAAATTATTTCAATAGCCGTTTTCTGAAGATTTCAGGAAAGAAAAACACTGAATCACTTAGTTTGACATACAGACGTCAGATGTAAGCGGTGGTCTTTAGCAACAGCTTTAACGTCTTCTCAATTTTATAATTCATGGAACCTCATCACATCTTTGAGCATTTATTTATTATCCTGTGTGACAAAGCTGCTATATTTTAAATAAATGTGAGGTTTGGTTGAGAAAAAAAAAGAAAAAAAAACAATAAAGTAGAGCCCGACTGATAAAAGGACTGACTGATACTGGCTTATTGCAGATTAATATCTGCATTTGCCACAATGGCCAATAAAAGACACTTTTGAACTTAAGAGAACATTGCAAAAAGAAAAGTTTGTTTATGGTTCAGTATTTAACAGTATTTAATCACAACTAACAATGGTTCCAGTTGTGAAATATAACATCACACGGATAAGCTCATGGCTGGGGCACAGACCAATAACTGCACACTGGTTGTTGAATTATTAATGATAAGCCTAACTGCCTCACATCTCCCATCTTACCGAGCATGCAAATCCAGATGCTGCTCAGATATGCTGCACTTTCATTTCACTGTGCGTGAGCGATATGAACTAATGGCCAAGAAAACACAATGTACACACAGATGAGATCTGAGTGAGAGTGCCTATGTAGAGTAAAATGGCTGATTGCCTATTCTGCTGGAAGTATAACAACCAGCAGCCTTACAAGTCACTCTACACTGGGTTAATGTTTGCATGCCTTCAAGGACGCAGAGCTAGAGCCGGAAAATTTTCAGGTACAGTAATATACTTCAAAGCATCACCTTCCACAGGCATTGAGAAGTGCACAATGATGTCATTTAAACGGTACTGCAGCTTGATGAGCCATAGTGTTTCATGTTGCAACAATTGATCAAGTGAAACATCATCTGCGTCAGCCCTCTGTACTAATTAGCTTTGACACTTTGGATACACTCCAGTTATTTTCCAGATAAAAAGCACAGTTTCATCTGATATTGTTTCCTGGTATTTGGTGGTATTTCAGCAGGCCTGTGCTGGCCACACCTGAGAGCCCTGCTTACTCATTCTCATTCATGTGTGCACATCTGCTCGGTCCCAGTGTCATGGGTGTGAACCCCATAAGAGATCCTCACTGGCCGATGAAAAGAAATGTGATTGGCTGGCTAGGCAAAGTGACATTTGCGGTTCAGCAGCGAATGTTATCGTGTGTGCTGATCCTCACATGTGATGGAGGGAGGAAAAAAAATCTTATTTTTCCAGCCCAGATATGAAATGGTAACATTTGCTGGAGTGGTTTGGAGACAAAAGAGAGAGGGAGAGAGAGGCAGTGCAGATACGGATCAAGAGGGAGAAGATGTGTCTGACATTCTAATGTATGTTTGGCCATAAGAGATCCAGGATGTGGGTAGGAAAAACTGCTGATCTCAATGAGAAAAGAAAAAAAAAAGAGACACCATTTCTTGTGGAGTGGAGAGTGTGAGGGCACCTGGGAATAAACAGACCACTGCCATCTCCCTAGGCTGAGGCTGCTCACAGCACAATCTGTCTGAAACTACCTCACTGAGGTTATGAGTGCATTATACATGTGTACTAACCTCACAGAAACACGTGAACTGTACAAAGTTAAAATGAATCACCTGAATATGAACACAATAATTAGTTGAAGGCCTACTTCAAAAATCTCCCCAACCATCCCTGCAGAAAGAAACTCTCAACCTGTGTTTTGTTCACCATAGCTGCAACAAAAACAAATTAAACTTTTCATTATCAGGACTACAGATTGGATCATTACTGCAAAACTCTTAATCTATTTCATTACTCCAGAACACTACGATTGCTGTTTCAAGCGAAGAAAAAAAAAAAGAACATCTACATAACTTTTTACGATTAAAACATTGCAATAAAAGTTGATTGCAAGAGATGATAGTGTGCAGGTATTCTTTTTCAGGTACTTTTTTTGTTGCACCTGTTGTTTAACATTCTACTAAATCTACAAAACACCTCTGTTTTCCACCTGTGACAGAAAAAAAACTCAAACACAGGTGGAAATGCAGACATCTTCTCAGAAAAAAGCAATGAGTGTGTTACCACTTAAGAGTTTGTCATTTTAAGTTTGTCATTAGATGTTTTGGTTTTCAAGTCCTACAGTCCCAAAAGCATGTGCAGCATTCATCAGATTCAACCTTCACTGTGAACACGAGAAGTAAATATGGAAAATTATTAAAGCTCTGTTTAAGAGATGGAAAATAAAAGAGGAAAAGGGAGAGAAACATGGGGGAGATAAAGAACGTACTGTAGTTGGTTGCAGCTTTAGTAAAGCTTTTTTTTTTTAACAAGGTGGCTTGTGTGCTCCACTGGAGCGACAGCTGTGATTTTGACTTCTCAGTCATATACAAACAACATTTAAAAGAGGGAGACGTGTTGTCAGGAGGGTGGGGAAGGGGGAAGAGGATAGAGTGCAGAGAGGGAAGGAAGCAAGAGGGAAAAGAGCAGGAAAGAGGAAAGAGTCAGGTAACAAAGACCCGTCACATCCCTGACAAGCCCTTCTACCATATCACCACGCTACATCACACAGAGAATAATGCATTATTCCTCAGGGAGGGTGGCCCTTATCTGCACACACTCCTACATGCTCATATCGGAGGAGATACAAATTAGAGCTTCCTCCTAAAATCCGAACAGCAGCCATTTTTTTTAAAAATGGCATGCAGGAAAAACATTATGGATGATTGAGGAAGAACGGGAAGAGAAGGAGAAGAAAGAGGGAAAGGTGGGTTGTTTTTCCAAAACTGAGGCTCTTCAATGTCAGAGAAAATGGGGTGGAGGAGGGGGACGCCTAGAGAGGGCACAACCCATGGTGGAAAAGTAGAAAAAGTAGAAGAAGTAGATTCAAGAAGAACTGGATAAAAAAAAAATGTATTTGATCATAATTTGCTTCCTGTTTCAAGTACCTCTAATCAATCAACAGAAATAATTCGAGTTAAAAACTGAAAATAATCAAACAAAAACACTTTTTGTGAGGTGACCGATCATGTGAATGCACAACTGACTTATTAACAACAGAGAAATGTTAAATAACGCGATGCCTCATCATGCTTAAACTAGCTGAATCACAGGACAACAACGAAAAAAAAATACATGGTGAAAGTTTGTCAGATAAAGGAGTCTAGGAGAATATTCTCCTTTATCTAGAGATAAAGGAGAATAAGACTTGTTCTATCAGCAACAGTTCAAGTTTTCTTCTGCTGAATGTCAAGAAGCAGATGCACGTCTACAACAACCTGCCTTTCCTCTGCATGGCCACAGATGACGTCAGATTACAAGTCAGCTTGCCAAACAGTTTCAGACAGATATCCCAAATAAGGAAGGCGACTTTCATCTTCAGCGACGAGAGCAGTCAACTGTAGGTCAAGAATCCTGTGAGAGTAAACAAAAGTACACGCACAACCTACAATTTTGAAATCACTTAATTAGGCCAATTTATGGGAAAAGAAAGTTTTACAAGATAAAAGGTGCTGTGTGGAGGAGAGGAGAGGAGAGTTTATATCCAGCAGACTGAGGTGAGTCAGAGAGGTGACCAGATACTCAGACAGCCAGTCAGAGAATTGGAGTCAATGAAAGAGGCTAATGTCTGTCTGGGACATGTGAGGCAGTCCAGATACTCATTCAAACACAAACTCACAAAATACCCTCATGTCATGATCAGGGCAGTGAATCATTCCACACCTTCAGAACAACAGGAAGGGAACTCTCAGCAGGTAAGAGAGCTCACGGTAAGAAAAGGCTGACTGAGTCGTTTGCGCATGCACACGCAAATGCCAGGTATAGGTGATGATGGATCTCGTCACCTTGGAGATTGGTTAATGATCCCACAGCTGAGGGTTTTGATTGCTTTCTGGTAAGGAGAGATTTTACGCCTGGCACTGATCAGCACTTAATCTTTCCAAATAAACCTCATTCAAATGCTTGACTCTGCAGAGAAGAAAATGTTTGTTACACTGGTATTTCCCTATTCAATCACAGCTTAAATATGATAAATAGCTATAAACAACAAACTAATAATAATTTCACAACCCATTTGACTTTGCAGAATGACCCTTTACCTTACCACATTACCCTTTTAATGTTGTGGCTTAATTCAGCTCAGAACACTTCCAAAACTCAGCCATGCTCTGTATGGTCCCTGAACACCTCACACATACATTCAATAAATGGAGCTCGTGCCGTTCACGTTCAGCCTGAGTGGTAACGACTCTCGCTGGAAAAGAGGCATGTTCAATGAACAGCACTCTTTTAACACGTTCACACACAGCAGAGCTCAACCTAACTAATTTCAAAGGTCAGAAGTTGAAAATCTATTTTAATCAAGGCTTACAACATTTGGGTCAATAATACCAATGCAATACTGGTTTCACTTCACCTAGCACCCCATCATTATTTCCACTATTGATTAATCTACCAATGCTTCACTTCAGTGCCAAATTAGACATACTCCACTATCTTCTTTTACTTTCTACCTCCAAATCGCAGCTTAGCAAATGACAATAACATATTGCTTTTGTCAGAGTAATTTATAATGTAGCTCCTTAACTTAGTATCCCACAAGCCACCAGCAGTTTGAACCAATAAAGTCAGTGAACCAATCATTCCTGTCAGTTTGCTAAATTGTGTCCGTTCTGTTGTATTTAAAAGGCGAAACATGAATCGATCCAGATATTCTTCAAATATCACCGACGTCTGTCTGATCTTCCTAATTCCCTTCTTTAAAATTGATCCCTGTGTTGATGAATATTGGTTATTCAGAGTTTCCAGAGCAATTGTGAGTGTTGTGAGTGCTAAATAGAACATTAACAATGTAAAATAGTGTCTTGTGTTTAAAATGAAAAGATTTTGGCCCATTCACATGGACTTTTTTTCCAGGTTGTTGAATGTTTAGCTGGCGTGTGCCGGGTGACACCCACAGGGGATTAATGAGCTCTGGGGCTCTTCTGTCCCTTTTCCAGGTCACCCAGATGTTCAAGTCAGTGAGGAGAAGGTCCATACTCCTGCAAATTAGCGAAGAGTACGCTGCATGAATAATGTATTGCAATAATATGCAAATGTGTTAATCTTATCCTATTAGCCCTAAAAGCCTGTAAGCAGGTCTGGATTGACCACAGTTTTAAATCTCACACAACTCTCGATAGATGAAGCAGAACTGCTTCGTTAGCAAGACCCGCATGGCTTATGTTAAAATATGGAAGTTAAACAGGCTAAGTATGGTTTTTAGTGAGGTTAATCTCCATTACAAAAGACGATAACTCAGCTCAAAGCATAGACTTTGAAGGGAGAAAGTCACGTCAAGTGTAGAGGTGTGACTACATAATTAAATCAAGTCCACATTCACCTTTACACAGGCTACTGGTCAAAACACAAGCACACTCTAATTGCATGTAGGGCAACGCTGAGAAAAGAAGCGTGAGGGAGAAAGCATAGCTGAACCACTGCGATATGCTATCAGTAACATGCTCGTCCCATGGACACATCTTAGGTCGTTCACTGGATTAAAGAAGAAGTGAACCTAACTAAAAAGAAAACCCCGTCCTGGAAAAAATAAAGCCTTTGTGCGGACGAGGATGAAACAGAATGGTGAAGTATGAGAGCAGCGTTATTTCTTCAAGGTACAGCTCTTTCCTCTCTCTCCACTGAAGTGGAAACAACCACAGATAAGAACAAAGAATCTTCTCTTATGGATAACAGAGAGTCTGAAGAGATGGGATGAGTCAGCAGTGCTAGGTCGTACACTTATATTTAACACACATATTATGCTAATCATTTTTGTTTCAACACTAATATTTAGGGGTTGTAACAGTTACAAAAGCAAGGCCAAAACAGAAACTTCCACAGACTCACATATGTCAAGTCATGTCATTTGGGATAACCGAATCACGACATGAAGGTTTTCTGTGTTTCAGAGTTTGCTTAGTGAAAAAAGGGAATCTCTCTCACACACACACACACACACACACACACACACACACACACACACACACACACACACACACACACACACAC
>JAUYWH010000014.1:16009261-16022176 GCA_034779795.1 Ctenopoma multispine | reverse complement strand
ACACACACACACACACACACACACACACACACACACACACACACACACACACACACACACACACACACACACTTTTGAACACAGGACAGTTCCACCTAGTGCCACCAGAAGGTCGAGGTTTTCTTTTATCCTGTGAATTATCTCAACATGTCCAAAATACTGAACAATGTTAACATGTGAAACTGATATTTTTATTATTTTTATTTATAAAACTTGGTATTGATGCCATGATGAAGACAGTGACTTAAACACAAAAGTTAACAAAAATCATTCACCTTTGTGATCTTATTTATAAACCTAATTTTTCTGTTTCCTCCGGCCTTAAACGTTCTTCCTTCTCCTTTCTCTTTGGACGAGTAACAATTCAAAAAGCCTCTTTTCTCTGAGGAGTTCAAATTTTTGGTGTTTTCATTTGTGCAGGAGAGGATTCACCTTTGTATGACCGGCTCAATCTCCATTTGCTCTGTCAAGCAGAGGCAGTTGGTTTTCACAGTTGTCTATAATAAATATCATCATCATTCGACTTGATGCCCTGGCGGCTGTGCAAAGTTTCATTCCAAGACTGTTGCTCAGGCGCTCTGAAGGAATCAGCCTGAAGACAACACAATAAAAAAAAAAAATAGGGAAGCTATTACAAACTGATTTTTAAATCATTTTCCTGCAGGTCTGAAAAGCATTCAGACAATATAAAACCTAACATATGCCAAGATGCTAAAACATCTTGGTGCATAATGCATTCCTCCAGGTTCTCTCCACTTTACATGTAAATATGAATCTGTGTTGTATCTAAGCAACAGGCCATGCTGCAGAGGCTGAGGAGAGGAGAGCGTGTTTCAGGCATTTCCACTCTTAGCTGCAGACCCGAGGCTTGATGAATGTGAGGAGGAAGTCCGTCGAGAATCCCAGACACCCACGGATCAATGGTCAGGTAATTTATGACATCAGACCAGGGAGGAGGACTGCATCTATCTCCCCCCAAGTGACTTTCTCTTGCAACTTAAAGCTCATTGTGGGGATTTAGACGCCCCTTAAGATGTGTTACCTTCCTCTTCTTTCCACACAAAACAGACTCTCATATAATACAAATAAGTTAAACAGTACTTAGATAAAGGTGCTAACTTTAAAGACCATGGTCATGTTCACAGCCCATTAAGTCTCACAGTTTGAAACATTGCTTGGCAGAGCTGTGTTAGCTTGGGGCTTTTACTATACATACATGGCCGAAAAAACTAGGAACTGAAGGAACTGAAATCTGAACAGACGTGCATGTTTTGACGCGGCAGAGTTACAATAACATTAGCACTCACTTAACACTTTAATCTCAAATTACATGGCTTAATTAAAATGACTGATGCTTCTGTGGCTCCAAACCAGATTTTGCTTACACTGAAAAACTTGCAACCACAATCAAATGCAGATGAATCCTGCGTTTTAATAGGTCCTGTGCTGTTTCAGATTGTGTTTAGATGGCTCTCTGATGATCTTTGCACTCTCTATTTACCAAAGGGCTATGTGAAACTCTACTTTATGTATGAGAGACATACGCAATCTACCAAACACGCCTTCATTTTAAAACCATGTGTACAACTGGACAGAGGTAAAAAAGTACACACTAAGCACCCATTTTATTTGTATGTTTTTATAGTTCCTTCATATTTGCACTCCACTACAGATAATGTAATAAAGATAATTCACCCACAAATCATAAGACATACTCATAAAATATGATTGTTATACAATAAATTATCCAACAGTTTATATAAAGAAGCTACAAGCTCATTGATTTCACATGCTGAAAGAGGCATCCTTCACACCAAGCATCACGCTTTTGATACTTTTATTTTTTTTTAAATACTCTATGGACCCCGTGAGGAATTGTTGTTTGACCAGCTGCTACATTAAATGTGTCTCTTGATATCATGGACATGTGGCAAGGATTTTTGTGGATGACTGCTTTGTCTCGCCTCGTATTTTTCTGCTATATGCATCTAGTGGGTTTTTCTTGTGTAGGAGCACTTTGAAAGAAAACAAAAACACTCAGGATAGATAATAAAAAAAAAGATGAACCCCCTGCCCCCCCCCCAAAAAAAAAACAGAGCAGTGGCATTTGCATTGTTTCTCCGCTGTCTAATCAGATGATTTAAGGCAGGTGATAACCTATGTGGTGGTGGAGGGAACAAGTGGAAACACCACTAAAAACACTGAAAGTAGTGGTGACTGCTGACGGACGACTGCACAGATCTCTGTTGCCCTGTGTAACATATTTGAGAACAGGCTCTTACCCTCAATCAGCGCAAGTGCTCTCGACTGTCCATTTTGTATGCAGATGTTCAGATAAACTATGAATGTTTAAACAGATGTTTAAATAGCGGTTAGGCTAAGGACAGTGGTTTGGCATTTGCTTAGTAAGAATTTAAAAAAAAAAAAATTTTAAAAAAGGAAGCAGCACCCTGTCTGATTGCGGCCTTGCTCATACAGGAGTATATACAAAAATGTTGTTCCACCACTACGCTTGAAGCAAATAACAATAACAAAGAACTTGTTTTATTACTGATGTATTATATGAGTCTACTTCTAAGCAAAAGGATGTTTGTAGCTTCAAAAATGTTAATATTAGGTTCTTTTCTTTTAGCATAATGAACTGTATTTTGGGTTTGGGACCATTAGTTGGACATGTAAATTGTGTAACTATGTTTACAGAACAGGGACTACACCACAAAAGCCTCTGCCAAAACTATGCAGCATCTTGCAGAAAGATGGAAAGAGTTACAGTAGATCTGGTTCAATGTTGGCCCTGCGTAGTGCTAAATTTTAGCTCCTTAAACAAAAGACTGACAATCAGGTACACAGGGGGGGATGCAGATCTGTGCTCCTGATGACTGTGATTATCTCCAAGGTGACTAATGCTATTAACATGGAGAACAGCCTGTTAATTGCCCCACTGACTCTGGGGCCAAGCTCAGACCTGCTCTGATCATCATACCCACAGCTTGGATAAACAATCATTAAATCATTGTATAGCTGTGCTGCAACACACGCTAAAACAATTGGCCAATTTACAGATTGAGTGATGGGATGGGTAGATATTGTGAGATACAGTTTACATCCAACCAGTGGTGCACTAGACAGTGGAGAGTTTCCCACTAAGCACTCAACCAAAGTGAAAGCAATCCACTTGTAAGCAGTTTGACTTCATGCCAAACAAACAATCTGAATAACATACACACTAGGAATAGCTAACAATTCACATTGTGCAGTCTGGAACTCTGAGTCACATTTGCAGATTTGCACATACACCAACATTCACCTCATATAATATAGAGTTAGATCAATATACTGTATATTTAGCAAATTTCTTATTTTTGGTTCTGTACATTGCTACAATGGATATGTAATGAAACATTTTAAGTTACTTTTTAGTTAATGATAGATCAGTGCACTGGCTACATTCATTTGGAAAACTATAGCAAAAATATTTTACTTGATATTGCATTAGACAATTAGTCACACTAGGACTCACTAGAAAAACATCTCGACCATTGTGATCACTGCCTACACAGACTACAAAACTTTAATTTTGGCTTTTTTTTTGGCTTCTGATCTCTTTGTTTTAGTACAGGCTGGCAATGTATGTGTAACTGCTATTAAATACCTGGACTTTGACCAGATAGTTCCTGCTTCAAACCAAAATGTTGTCAACTCTAGCCTTATAAAATTAATCAGGAATCAGGAGTCAAACCACCAACTATTGATTCTATGATTACCTATATGTCCTCTGATAAAGTCTTTTTATGATAGGCTGAACTCGTTGGTCTATAATGAATGTATAAAAGGATATGTTACAAACACATGTGAACTGGTTATTTAAGCAGAACAACTGTTGAATGTGCTAAAAAGTGACCTGTGTCAACTCAAATGAGTCACTGGAAGCTGGACTTTCAGACCTGGTTGGGACACAGTAATTACATCCTATAATGAGGGGGCGTTGTCTTTTTTTCGGTAGCTTCCCTCGATTCAATCATGTCAACAGTCTGGCCTAAATGAAATAACAACTTACCCTTCCACATGACAGCTTAAGGTCAGTACTGTCCTTAAGCTGTCATGTCATGAGGAATACTGTCCTCTGTCACAATGCATTATATTGTCACAACTTTTTTTTGGCCTCGTCTAGCCACACTCAACAACATTATGTACTGGGAGAATACTTCCTGTTTATAATTCCCCAGCAAATTACACCGGAAAGCTTGTTGGCGCTGTCTCTCTCAATTAATCACTGTAGGGATACAGGCATTTTCACAGTAGAGCAGAAAAACACAAAAACAGTGAGGTGGTGTTTTGTCCATTTATGATATAGCAGACTATTGGTTATAAAACCTGTCATCCTCATTTATCCATTTACATCGCTCCTTCTATATGTTCCCTGAGGAAAGTTGTAAAAGTGACACACACAAACACACACTATGATCTTCTCTGCACTGGTAATGGTGAAATAGAATTAACTTCTCACGTATCTGTGACCCAGCCATCCTATGTGTTCCAGAGAAGACTGGAACTAAATCAAATTGAAGGCAGCAAAAAAAGGCTTAACTCTTTATCTTTATAACACAGTCAGAGTAAGAAACACAGACTAGTCTGGAAGAGAAACAGACACGAAAAGCCTTGTCGGGTAGATACAGCGGCAGTGGAGAGCAAGGCAGGATCAAACGTCCGGTTTCTGCCGGTAATCCTCCTCGAGAAGGGCAGGAGGGGAGGTGGGAGATGCATTCGAGGAGGGGTGTGGGGGGGGATGGAGGGGAGGAGAGGAGAGGCTGGTTGCTGTGCCACAGAAAGCAAATGTTACTAGCTTTTTTTCATCCAGCAGGCGAGGCGACGCCAGCCCCTCCACAGCTCTCCAGACAGTCTGGCACAGGGGCCACAGGAGGAAACCTTTGGAAAGATCAGAGCCCTGAGCCTCAAGCATGGAAAGAGTATTTGTAGATCATGTGTGTATGTGTGTGAGTGCCCACATATAGCTGCTTATGCCTTTCAGATGTGACACTGCCTGTTCGATAATTGGAGGTTTAAACCCACGTACAATGTCTGAAATCCACAACATGGCAGCAGTCTAAAGAAATCCAGAAAAGTACAGTGTTGATCTCTTTTGACACCTCAAAGACAAGACTAAGAACCTGTCCTATATTTAGACATTCAACAGATATGCCAGCTACTGTATCATCAGGCAGTGCGTCATCTGAAACTGTATAAAACATTTAGCACGGTCTCTAAAAATAAATTAGGAATCAGAATTTTTTTTCCCCCTCACAGCCAAATCAATGTGTTGAGTGCATGTTCGATGCTGAAAGAAGAGATTTATGATCATGTAACATCACTATGAATGAATGAACAAACAGAAGAAATCTTCTATAAGTGTCATTAATGACAGTTCCCACAGGAAACAATCATTGTGAGACTGAACCTTCATTAAACCTCCCTCTAAGCAAGATGCTAAATCAGTAGGCAACTGAGGAATAAGAATATCACGCCAGACAACTAGGAAAGAAAAGAATGATCAACAGCTAAGCAGCGCTGTGAGCTATGGTTTCAGAAGCATCCCAGAGGGCAGAGGTGAGAAAATCCGAGAGGCAGGAGCAGCTTGATAAACCAGCTCTCCTCTTCTCCATCTTCTCATGCAGTTGGACGCCGCCTGCAGCACCTCTTTAAAAAACAGGAGGGAGAAAAAGCTGTCACTCTGGATTTAGCCTACTTTCCAACATACCCATTAATTTCAAAGCAGATGGCAAAAAAAAGAAGAGTGGGTTGGAGGCAGCGACATCTACTAAGCAGCTGAAAGCTTCATATGGAAGTGGCAGCTGAGAGTGCAGTGACCCAGGGAAACAGGGGTAGCTGTTATTTTAAAGCAGATTAGAGCCTGATCATTTATAAAGATGATTACTCTGAGGAATTTGCTGCTATAAGATGGTAGTATATGCAGCTCAGGTTAACAACGCTAAAGGATGATGCTGTGTGAAGCAAAGAACTCCCTGGGATTACTCTGCCCAAACTTTTATTGATCTGTGTATCCTCACTTTCCTTGTAGGCACTTATCATCCAAGCCCGCCTGGGGGGATTTAGGAGGTGAGAGGCGCACGTATAAATCAAAGATATTTTCTGAAATGAAATAAAAAGGAAGCAGAGATGGACAAACAAGACTAAGGATAGATCCATCTCTATACTGCGATGTAAACATTCCCTGCAGACCAAAAGAAATTGGCAGCAGTAAACAGTGCTGCCATAAAGCCGCCCCTTCAACCCCCGCACAGCGATGATAAAGCTCTTCCTATAAGCTGAGAGCGAGGCGAAGCAATCAACCCAACTCCAATCAGTCTACGTGTAATTAATTAACACGCAAGCCCATTGCGGAGTCAAGCTAACGCACAGTAAGTTTTGTAAATCATATCATAAACAAGACGTCCTCAAGGACGAGCATTAATCATGAGATCAGCCATCATGACGAGCGTCCTTGGGGTATTTTCCTAACATGTGTTTGCTGGCTTAAATTACAGGCTTACTGGCTTCTCCAGCGGTTTTCCATATCAGGAAATCAAAACTAACACCCATATGGGAATTTCCTCATCTATTCATTTTTCGAAAACCGCTATAGAGCGTCAGTGTTTACTGTCAGACACTGCCAAGGGATGACGTGTCTGCGTCAGAGGGAAGGGTGAGGAGAAACAGGAGAGGATGGATGGATAGATGAAAGTGTACCCGAGAGCAGAGGTGGAGCAGGAAAGGAGAAATCAGTGTTTGTCTCCAGGGGGACCACAAGGAGTGGAATGAATTCCCCTTTTGAACTAATCAAACAAGCGTTTGATTCCAAAAGAGAAAACCAGGCAGTAAATGAAGCCATGTTTGTAAACCGTAATACCAAAAGATATGATCACATACAGTACATCAGTGAGCCACAAAGTTAAAGCATCTGATTGTTTTAGTGTTGTGGTGGACAGGAGTCGGTATGGGAAGAGTAACAGCTGGTCACGACGATCGACAGGTGTCAGAACACACAGCGCATCACGGCTCTGCTGCTGTTAATAGTTTTGTATAGCTTGCTGACACGTGTTTGACAACTGACAATAGCAATAGCACAATAAAAACCAACATATGAGTTGCGGGGGGGGGGGGATACCTGAACAGACATTTCATGAAAAAAAAAAAAAAAAGACTGTGTGATACAACATCAGTATGCAGCTAATAAAATGCTTTATGATAAAGGAAGCTCAGTTTGACTAATACAACTATGAGTTTAAAGGTTAAACAGATGCAAATACACTACGCAGCAGCAGTGGAGGGAACATCTCAGACTACGAAAGGTCTTGAATTGAAAATGTTACTTAGATTAAAGTGTGTCAGCATAAGAAGGGAAATACTGCAGCACATAAGATGTTATGATTACTCACATATTAATGTACAAGCTGCACTATTGTAGGCAGTTAAAGTGGAGCTAACTGTAATCATTTTATACTGCGTTGTAATCAATTACTTATATTCAAACACTGATCAATTTGCTGATTGTTTTGATACAAACGAATAAAAATATACTCACTTCTATGACATATTTTGTATGAAAAATACAGCATCGTCTGAAAATGTGCCAGTCATCTCAGCTGTGCGTGTAACTGCTGTCGGATAATTTAATTTCTACCAGAGGCCATGCATAGTTTTTTTTTTCTATTTATATTGTTTATAGCCTGTCATGCTGTCATCCGACGTTGCTCTCAAAATTTATCTTAACCCAGGGGCTTCTGTCTGAATCATCAGCGTTTAGGATGCAGCACTAATCAGATAAACACTGCAACTGCAACCTGCGCCATTTAAAAACCTGATATCTGCTCCTCCATACTGTATTTGTTTCACCCAAAGGAAAAAAATAAATAATGAGCACAGCAAAAAATGACTAACCTCTGAACCCTTGAGCAGAGGTGCCTGAGGATTTCTTTCTGAAGATCAACAACATATCACATCATTATGTGCATCAACCCCACACACACGCCTCAGATTTGTTTCGCCAGCTTCCTCCGCCCGAAAAAAACAAAAAACAGCAAAGCTTCCTTGTCTTCAACAAAATAAAGCAGCACAACATCACAACACATGATCATAAGAATGCAAAGCAACACTGTCATTCATGCTCTGACAAATGGATGCAGGCGCTGTGCGAACAAACCACAATGGAACAATAATATCCATCAGCCCTGTGTACACATTAGGTGTCACAGGACCACGCCAAGACTCAGGCTGGCTGCTGCAAGCAGATGTGGAGAGAGGTAATTATTTGGATACTGTTGCAAGTGAGTGGGAGTGTTGAGAGTCTAATGCTATTTGGACATGGATCTGGTCCACTCTATTACATGCAGGGGAGCTGACAGAGTAATGGAATATTTGATCAGTGCAGACACAACAGCTCAAACACGGTGGGAGTAATATCTGGATGCTGGACAGTCTTTTTTTTATTATTTATCCCAACACACATGAAAGAAACATACAGCATACAATGCACCTGATAAAATAAACATCGTTCCCCAGGTCAGATTCACAGCACAGGTGTAACAAGAAGCAAGCATGCTGCACTTGAACACTTTCTTTAACATGCAAGAGCCTCCTTTAACAACTGGGCACTGGAAAGAGTTGTTCTGCAGATATGCGACAGTCTGACAGATCACCATAAGCATTGTTCTCCTGTGCTGCTCGAGTCACAATCATCTGAGGTTCACCCTTTCTAACTAGGACTGGACAAGTTAACTGAAATTCAAATCTCAATGGTAACATAACAGTATTTGGTAATACATGGCTGCAAAAGCACAACTAATTTAATTAAATAATTTAAACTATGTTCACAACAGTGACATACAGTGTGTTCCCTTATTATGTGTTAAATTCTTCCCGCAAAACCTTCTATAACTAATTCGGTAAGTTTGCATTTGCAGCTTGCTCAGTAAAATTCATTTGAGCAAGAAAGTAAAAAATAAGTAAAAGTGACAGCATCATTCTGTAGTATCACACACACAAGTACAATCTTCCTCCCAGCTAAGAGGTTTTTCAAAATAAAAGGCCGCCTCATATAATCTGATATCACACATACTTCTTCTTTCCAACAGCGTTTTATCTGCTCAGCCCTCATGTGAAAACACAGAGACACTAAAATCTGTGGAATTTCTCTGGCAGATTGCTTCACTATTGGATTCTGTGCGAGCTAACACAATAACCTTATTTCTGTTATTGGGGTATTGTGCTGGAGAGGAGGTGAGATAAATGCATGAGTAAAGAAGCACAGGAATATTGACACTGGAAACTAAGATGTGTATCCTGCATCCCACTAGTTGTATGCTATAAAAACTATTGAAAAACTAATTATCCATCGATAAATGATTTGCATCTGGGTCAACCCTGCTGCACAGTCATGAGTCAAAACATAGTATCACCATCACAGAAAAGGTAAAAATGAGCTAATGTGAGCTGATTCAGGGGAATCATGCCACCAACCCTGGGGTTTGTAAAAGAACTACCAACTAAGCCACTGTCACCCCAGTAATAAATATATCAATTATCATTGATTATTATATCAGTATGAAAAAGTATAGAATGCTAATATTTTTGGCCATAATCACCCAGTTCCTTCATGGGTACAAACTAAACGGCGACAATTTTTCCTGAGTGCTTTAGATTGCCCAAACAAACAGAAAAACATTAATTATGTTGCCAGGAGTGTATATTGTGTTTGCGGTTAGCATTTTGTTTTCAATTAAACATTTACTACTTCTAATTAGGATTATACAAACAGGTAGCAACAGCTGCTGTTGCCAAATTGTAGATGTATTATACACATTTTTTTTTTAAATCATTGGCTTCATGAATCAGAGTATCATAGTTTAATCAAACTAACATTTTACTTGTAAAGCTGATTATTTTCCTGGGCTGGCTGCCCAAATATTCTGCATTATCTGGAATCACCGCTTTGAATGTCTGTGTTTTGTCTGACTTTGTCGAAGGTGTGTAAGCGCATGCACGTCTGTGTGCACTGCATGTGCGTGGCCGTTCTGATGGGAGTGAGATAACATGAGAGACAAACAGTCCATTTAACTTTATCGAAGAAGTTATCATGCTGAGTAAGAGAAAATATATACAGGGAAATAAACCACAGATGCTATCTCGATACAGTTACACACTACACTTACACAAACTTATCCTCTCTGCATACACAGTGCCGTCCACTCCGACTCAATAGAACGGTCGATATAGCAGGCACATGTATACTCAGGTGAGCTGAGCTGGCATGCTGAACACAGAGCTTGGTTTATAGTTCTCACTGTGATAGTTAATGGAGTGAATCCTGAGGTAGAATACTGTAAAAGTTCACCTCTATAATCTGAGCTGAAGCGCAAACGATGATATTTACATCAGTATATAATGAAGTCATGCATACAAGCTACACGGGGGGAGAGAGAGACCCATGCAAATGTTGAGAAATTTATGTTTTAGGAAAGTATAAGTGAGGCTGCACCAGAGAATAGTAGCTCGACTAACAATTTTGCAAAATAACAGTACTGTACCCTGACACTTCTCTGACTAAAGGAGTGAAAATAAAGCCTAAGCGCAAAATACAATCCGTCTTCTCAGGTGTTGCATAAAGAGGAAGATATTTTCTCTCTCCTCCCTTTGATAGTCTTTGGAATAACACAGACCAGCCACAGGCCAGATGTAGCCTTGGTGTCTACATAAAAAAAAATGACTACACGCACCACACTGTACAAGAAAAAGCTATTTATAAAGAACGTGCCATGAGAATGTGCGTAGCTCCAGGCATGTTTTGCACTCGACTTTTCCCGATACATCCAATACCTGGCAAAGAAAAGCCTATTTTTTCTTCCTTTTGCAGTTGAAATTACATTGCTTTCAACCCATCCTGTCAGCACACTATCACCAGCAGCTATGGCTTTGAACTTCGTTAGCTTGTAGCATTACTGAGCTAACAACATGATACAAAAATTCTGTGCTTCATCATTCCTGTGGAGGCATCAGGACTTCATGCATCATGCTCACATTAGAACAGCGAGGTTCGGGGTTCGAACCCAGCGAAACGCAAATTCCGAGGGCGAGAACTGAGAAAACAGTAACCGTTGCGGTGATTTGAAATGGGGGACATGCAAATTTACAGTGCAACTGTAAATCACTTTCATATGTATATTAAAAAAAAAAAGACCTCTTCATATTTCACAGTCTCTGTATTAACTCACTTTATTGTCTGCAGCAGGAAATATACAAGCAACGAACAGCCATAACAGACCAGAGCAAGGTTGCAGAGCTTGTACCTTGACTTCTGTAAAAGACAAACGGTCATCTCCACACTGGCTTAGCAAAACAGCAGGAGGACAGCTATTTGCTGATGAAAGCTTTACAGTAATAAAAGTCCCTATTACAACAGGCTTTCCTCTCCAGGAGGCTAATGATAATTAGACATATACTACTGTCCGTCCATCCATCACGCAACAGGGAGTGAGACACTGAGCCCTCTATTACACGTCCTCTCTCCTTAGGACACACTAACGCAGAATCTCAAAAAAAGGATTTAAGTGGCTATACTGTGTGTAAGGGGTTAGCTGTAGTATAACAATGTTATGATGTATGAAGGCAACAAAATGTGATCATTACACTACAGCAATCCCAGGAAACTGTTGCTGATGTGCACCATATAAAAAACATGTCCACAGTAACTGCAGTTGATGATTGAATCATAATGTTTATATGGAATTGTGTTACACCAATAAAGTCCATGCTGCAAACCTTTATTTTTTTCCTCTGCAAGTAAAACTCCTGCCATCAAATGAGTGTGCACCATTCATAAACACACCGTACAGCAACTAGTGATTGCATGTTTTTTTTTTAAAGAACTGTTGTAAACTTCTATGCAGATGCTAATTACAAATGAGGTCTATCCATCTAGTGACAGCCACATAAGTTTTCTCCACCGCAGCCGCGGTCGTTATTCCACTCAGTGTTGCGCTATCAACCAAATGCCATCACTCACAGGAGTCAAGACGTTCACTAGCAAATTAACTACCTGATGAACCCTCAATCACCAGCCGAGCTCATGCAGCTGTCATCTCAACGAACCACAGTCCCTCTCACTTCGTTCCTTCCCTCCTTCTGCCTCAGCTGCTCAGGAACAAAATATAACATAATTGATGAATTAACTTTTTCTGAGCACAAATAAGGTTCACTGCACTTCCAAAAACAGATTAAAAATCAGTTAAATGCATATTGTTCTTGTTAATTAACTACATTTCTAAGGTTTTAATTGCTGGAATATTGGCAGGAGGCAAAGACGACAAAAACAAAAGACGCAATTGTTCATAGTCATATTCACCATCGCCCACTTGGGTTGTTGTTTCATATTGCGTAATTTGAGACACAACTCCAGGGCACAATGCCTATTGAGCGCGAGCATATTACAAAACAGCATGGTGGCACAGTGTTTACTGAGGAAATTACACATTATGCCGCTGTGCCCAATAAGAAAATTATTCAATTACACTTTCATTGCATTTGTTGATGCAAGTTTGCCTGAAAATGAATCTCAACATTGAGAATAATAGAGCATTAAAAGACAGCAAGAAAGATGGGGGGTGGGGGGGGTGGGGGTGGAGGTCAATCACTGACTTATAAAATGTGACCTACGTTGAGAGATTCACATTATGGTGAAAGATGTGGAAAAATCAGTGACGCATGCACTTGCAGAGGGGGCTAGAGGATGATAAGGAAAGATGGATGAAGGAGACGGAAGAGAAAGACAGTGTCAAAGAGGCAGGGGAGTAAAGGGAGGGGGGGGGGGGGGGGGGTAAATGAGTAAGTTTGTGCTGTGTGACAACCTGTGGTCCACCTGTTGCC
>JAUYWH010000014.1:15956586-16009161 GCA_034779795.1 Ctenopoma multispine | reverse complement strand
CCCCCCCCCCCCCCCCCCCCCCCCCCCCCCCCCCCCCCCCCCCCCCCCCCCCCCCCCCCCCCCCCCCCCCCCCAAATGAGGAAGTTTGTGCTGTGTGACAAGCTGTGGTCCTCCTGTTGCCAGTACTCTGTGGAAATGATGTGCTCTTAGCTATAAACTGGATCTGCACCGGCATGAGCATACATCAGCCCCCAGGGCTTCAGAAAAGAATCACTGAATTATTAGCTTCATGGCTTTGAGCGAGTCAGTGGAGCTAATATGCACTTTTAGAGTTTTAATCTTTAATCAGATTTCATCTGAGGCAATGCAGGGCGATGCAGGTCAAAGTAAGGCAGCTGCTTTGGACATTAACCTGACAGATACAGGATGTTTATGATTTCGCCAGAAAGTCAGGCAACTGAGAAAAAGCACAAATATGGTTTATACACTGTGCAACAAGGTTTATGTCTGTTTCTGTATTTCTCCATACAGGGTGAAATCAACAATAAATTGCTGTCTATCAATCACCAATGGCAGGACTTTCCGATCTAAATATTCATCCTCCAATATTAATCAGCCCATAAAATGATCCTGCACCTTTTTGCTATATGAGTGCACAGGGTTCCTGAATCCACGTGATGTGTCACAGACTGAAATCGGCCAGTTTGCCAGACTTTAGGGCATACCAAGCACTTAGCTAAGCCGTGGCTGAACTGTGCATTGTAGTGTGAATGTGGATATTTGTCGGAGGTTAAGAATGTTGCACTAAATCCATTCTGCTCTTTCTTGTGGCTCCTGCCCAGATATCCGGATGTTGCAAAGCTTTAACAAACAGGCTCTGTGCTATCAACCCTAGTTATCAGCCCGTCACACTGTATGGGGAAGATAAATCTAGGTAATTAAAATTTAAATTGCTGTGTGCACTGCCATGACTTCCCTCTTTCTGTGTGTCTCTGCATCTCTCTCTGGCAGTCGGCTAGACTGCTTCTGTCCTACAGTATGTCAGAGGCAAATACAAAAAGACATGTTGACAGCAATAGACAACATGCTGGTCAGACATATACGCATCTCACTTCATGAATAGCTTTAGCCATTTACCCCTAGCTTGTATGGCCTTTACGTCTCTGCTGGTAGTTTGTCAAGTGCTTGTACTTTCCACCCAAATTCCCCCCATCTAGAAAGGGGAGGATGATGAGAGTGTTATCAAGGTGTATCTGCAGATAAGATGAGATTTTCTGGCTGGTTCAGTAAATACAGCTTAAGTTGAAGAGCATGACACTGAACCTAAAACTACCAAAGCAGAAAAGCTCACAAATGTACACTGACATGATCAGTATGTTAAATTACCAACTGTCAAATATTCACAATAATTTGATTATCATTTTACAGGAGTGTAACAATTCTCCAAACCCATGGTTTGGTTTTGTTAGGTTATTTCCATTTATTTGGGCAGTTTGGCCTTTTGAAAAACAAAGGACCTACACTCTGTGCTGTCCCTGAACGCAGCATACAGAAGCAAAGAGACCACTAACAGTACTATGCACACAGTTACACATTCTCAGCATCAAGGCTGCACACAAAGCAAGTAATAGGTTCTCTTTTATCAGAAAATATCTGATTTTCCAGTTACTATATCAAACTCGTGGCGTCTCATTGGATGATCATTTCAATCAAGCAAAAATGTTTTTAGCTCTGGTGTGTTTTTGTATTGCATAATGGAAAACTTAACACATTCGGGTTTGAGGTGGTTGCTGATCGAATTCCCATATTCCTTTTCCCACCAAGACCCTTGTACCAATTTTAGATCAAGCATGCTCTGCAGCCACACAGTCCACGACACACAGCTTTTTACAAAAAATCTTTTGGCTCAACTAAACAAACTGTTTCCCCACCAGCTTTAAGCCATCAGAGAGGTCTCATCTGGCCACAGAAACAAAGACAGGGTAGGTGGGTGAAAATAGAAATTACATGTAGGATAATTCAGTACCTCAGGTAACATCAGTGCCACCTCTTTCCAAGAAACAGGGGGAAACAGACTGCAAGGCTTTGACATCTTGGAACACAAACCCAAGTGCCACAGACAAACAAGTAGAGACTGATTACAGATTGTAAACCCCTTAATTTTCCTGGGTTGTATAAATAAAATTCACTTGCCTTGTTGATTTCTAATGATATTTTAAATAAACCCTTTGTTCTATATTGTACAACTGCCTATGTTCATGTTACCACGGTTTAGAATTATATCTTCAAAAACGTCTTTGTTTTTGTGACACTCTAAACTCCCCAAAGTGTCATTTACCAACATTTTGAGAGCAAATCCTCTAATTTTTATTACAAATAACTATTTTCAATGTGGATTAAACTGCCAATTATTTTATCAATCATTATTTTGTCAGAAAATGTTGAAGAAAACAAAACTGCCAAAGGAGACACTGGTAATATTTTCTTGATTCCCACCAATAAACAACATGTTCAGTTGAATATCACATACTTTAGCATGTGCTGCACAGGTATTTGACATCAAATTACAGTAGATATAAACACGGCTAAACATACAGATCATGCAGAAAAGTTTAAATTCTCTGATTGGCTGGAATAGCAAGCCTCAAAAATGTTTAGGAGCAAATACCTCTGTTCTGTAAGTCTGAATTTATAGGAGGCATCAACAGCATCTCTGGAAAATTACAGGAAATAACATATTTCTACTAAACAATATATATAAAAAAAAAGTTCTATACGACTAATGATTTCAGCTCAGTCAAGTTTTTATAAACCTACATTGTCTATATCGACATGTCAATTATTTCAAATTCTTGAATGAACACCTTTTTAAAACCTAGATAATTAGAAATTCAGCTCTAGATCACCTGCTGTTTAACAAGATGTTGAGTGCTACAGAGACTGTCATCTCTTTCTTATTGTAGTGCATCCTCCCGGCTGAAGCGGCTGTGTCTCTATTCAACCTGCTGATCAATAGAAATAGATCTAACCCTAGAGCTGCTTTCACTGTTATCAGTGCACATATTGACGAGGTGGTGGATCAGCGTCAGCTACCAATTCAGGCACAAGTCAACATTATTAAATGACTCAGGATAAGCCGCATGTGGTTTTGAGTCCCTTTTTGTGAGGGTGTTAAAGTTACCTGCTTAAAGAATAGGCATTAACCATTTTTAGCCGGCTGGCTTTCAAACTGACCATTCAGTCTTTGCAAATTTGATTTGGACAAGAAAATAAATAAATAAAGCCAAGTTAGCTACAGCAGCATTTGAAGAAACCACACTCATCTCATACACATTCACACACACACAAATTGCCTCAAAGCTCCAGGCAAGGCAAGGCTGTTTGCTTTAACTGCTTCTCCATCATCACATGACAATCTTTGATCTTTGATCCATCACAGTAGTTTGGCCTTTCCCTGTCCCTCCTCCTACTCTTCTGCCCTCTGCTCTGTACCCATCCATGTGGAATAACAACAGTAACATCTCACTAACAGCGATCAGTAAATCCAACACAATGCAGTCACTGTGCCCAGATAATGCAAATGACTAGATAAGCATTAAAGTGATAACCTCACACACGCACACACACACACACAAACAGGATGTTAAAGATGCAAAGAGCCTGGCAGCAGCACAACACAGGGGCCGTGCAAGGCGCATATGAGGTGGAAGATATGAGGATGATGAAGTCTCAGAGGTGCAGTGGCGAGCTGTGATAATAGCAGCTTTTCCATCTGCTGGAGGAAGGACAGAGAGCCCAGGCATGATAGAGCAGGAGAGGCTACGCCCAGGATAAAGAACCATATGCAAAACACAGAGAATCAAAGCGAATGAATGGAAATGAAAGGATCGGAAAGAAACACTATTCACACAGGACTTTGGCTTTGAGATAAATCCCCATCCGCTTCAAAACAATGTCTTTCTAATGACACTACTCGCTTATCCAGGCTACAGTGTAAATAGCATCTGTTAGAGCCAAAGGCAGGTGTGCCAAAGGGGCATTTATAACTTTACACAAATGATATACTGTATGTGTACTACTATTAGGTTATATGTGTATTTATTTGCACAATAAAGCAGAGCAGTAAAGCAGAGCAAATGGTTCAATAAAAGACAATGTTGTTCAAATAGTTTCCACCCGATTTGGTTAACAGGCCTAGATGATACACACGTGCATTATCATTAATACAGCGTAAAACACACATCATCTAAAATGTCCTGGAGGAAAATAATTCACACCTGGTGTGCATTTCTATTTGTCCATCCATCTATCTTTGTTCCCACAGGGTCTCAGTGGTCCACAAAACATGATGTTGTTAATCAGCGAGGGACTGAATGCTAATTGTAAACACGGTGGGCGCTGTTGTCACGGTGATGGCTGCGGTACTTGGAGCAGTCCTCTCCAGGCGTGGCTGCCTCTGTGCCAACCTCAATTTAAACACGCACGACTGGCAGTGTGGACTCTCTGATCTTATCGCTGCGAAACTGCAAAAAAAAATAAATTAAAAATAACACTTGAATGAAGACCTCTCACGTGCTCCATAGCTCATTCATGATTTTCCTTTCCAGGCAGGAGATAGTGCTTGAGAACAGAGTGCAAAGTTAGTTACCATTCATAAAAGCATAAGAGCTCAGAGCAGCTAGTAACAGCGCCATCACACAACACAAATTGAAAATCAAGCCACTGCTGGTGACCTCAGCTAAAGATGGGGTTTTCCCAAAGACCCATGAAGCAATGAACTAAGTCATTACTCTAGCATACTAGCGGCATCTGAACTGCTAAAATAGTGACAGGCCTAGACATGAAATCATTTATGGGCCTTCTTCTGACTGTTTGGTAAAGTCAAGACTTGCACAGAGAAGGGAAAGACTTTTCTGACCTATAAATAACCAGGCTCTGTCCTGACTTCCTGTATGCTCATGCAACAAAAGACATCTGCAGCAGTGGAACTCTTGATGACTAATAAATGAGTAGACTTAAAACTTTTCTTTTTGACCTCCCACCCTGAGCCTGGTTCTGCTGGAGGTTTCTTCCGCTTAAAACGCTTAACCTCTAATAATATCTGTATATAAAAATAGCTTCCTGGATGCTAAGAGACATCTGAGGTAAAAGGCCTAAGGTGAAAAGTCCAAACCTCAGATACATGTTAACCTTCACAATTCTTACAGCGGAGTTGACGTTTTGTGTTGAAAAATTATTTGATTAACTTATTGTCAGAGCAGTTTGCCATTACGTGTCTGCTGATCAGCTACTGATTAATCAACTAATTAATTCAGATGAACGGCAGTCGACAATAAAAGCTCAGGAGGAAAACAAAATAGATGCTGATAAAGCTGAAACAGAGTTAGAGGTAGAGAGTTAAGATAAAGACTGTCTGTACTGTAAATTTTGGCATTTCCAATACAAAAGTATTAAATTAAATATTACACCTAATCCCACCCCCCACCTCCATTGTCTTACATCTGCTTTAATCTGACCATACTATCTGAAAACCACACCTCACCCTGTTCTGACTAAACAAAACATCAAGCTCATATTCTTCCACATTCTTTTTGATCTACAGCAGTTTGTTGGTGCTCGTCCCGGAGGAGTTACATCACTTCCTCTTAGTAGGGTCAGTCTGTTTAGTGAGACGGGTGGGGGTCATCCCTTCCAGATTCCAAGCCCACAGCTCGGCATGTCAACCTCCGCGACCCCTTGAACCAGAAACAAACAAAGCACCCCCACGGCCACTGCCTCCGTGTTCCTGATTATTTTAGCATTACAATAAAAGCCAAGCCGGTAGACTGACAAGTGTGTTCTCTCTGTACATCCATTAGTGGCTCTGGTCTACAGTGGGGGACAGGATTGGCAAGTAGGGACTAAGAGCTCCTAGCACTAAACTAGAGCAATCACTCTGTCACATGCACTGTGTGAACTCCATAATTCATAGTTTTTAATAGAATAAATGGGGTTTCTTATTGGAAACGAGGGGATCTGGGGCCATGCATTTCTCTGTACACATCTTTACCTTTGTCTGAGCATCAACAAGCAAGTGTTGTGTCACAGACACACAACTATTGATGGTTTATTTCATGAACGACTTTTCTGTTTGATTGATCAGTCAGATGAATAACTGTGTTGACAATAAAAAGTCAGAAACTTACCCAGTGCCTCAAATGACATCTTCAAACAGTCTGAAACCCAAATATTATTCTGTTCACAGTGACATAAGCTTTCTGTCAATCATCTAATCATTTCCGCACCGGTGTATTATGCCAGATTTTATTTAATTCCCAGAAAACCTTCAGGCAGACATCACCATTAAAATATATTGTTGCCCAAAAACTGCCAGAATGATGTTTTTAAGTTGTTAATGAATTTCCTTTCTGCTCCGGACATTTCTGACAGTATTGGGCAAGTTTTTTTGGCTGATGACCGTGAGCAGACATTATGTAAGCTGGCGATTTATTTTTGGACGTGATACAGCACGACACATAGGAATTTTTTTAACGCAGACAAATTCCTCCGGCGTCTGGCCCTAGGAAGATAAATAACAATGTTGTAGGCTGAAGAAAACATCCGGTTGTCAGAATGAAGAATGAATAAAGTCATTCCTTTTTAAGCAAACATTTGCTGTGGTCATAAAACTGATACGAGTAGAGGGACAATCTAGGGAAGTTGCAAAACAGAGTGTCTACATTTCTTCTTCCTTATGCTTTGTGGGAGTTTGAATTCTACAGTAGCATCACAGTACTACATGAATGGATGTAATTTAATACTAGGAGAACGCTTCGCCCCTTAAACAAAACAAACCATATTGGATTTTACTATATATTTTTCAAAATGGAAGAACACACCAGCGCTGAGTCATCATTCAGATTTTAATTATTCATTAAACTCTGGAGCCGCCGGCCTGGACTCTCTGGTCAATTTCTCAGTGTAATGATCAGCCTGCTCACACTTCCCCTCCTTTCACCAGCAGCAACCAATCACTATGTTTGCTTTCAGCCTGGAAACTATCCATCACTATCTAGCAACATATGCAGATGGCTGTGGGAAGACTCTTTGGCAAATGTGACTCAGCATTCTGTTAAAAAAAAAAGGCCTTATGTTAAAGAATGTCTGAGGCGTGGTTGTTAAAGGAAATCTTGTATTTACACCGTTTTTTTTCATTGGAGGAAGTTTTGCTCAATAAAAATGACTAAAGTTAAATAATTACTACAAAACAAAGTAGATCAAAAACTGCAAGCAAGGGATTAAAATGTAACTGAATTTGTTAACTAGACTCGGATTTATAGATGGCATGTGCATGTAAATTTGCATATGTGCACGACTTTCCTTATGCATGGGTGAACACATCAAAACCCTCTGTTGCTCAACTGTCTTGTCACTCTGTGGCAGTAATCTAATTGGACTGTTGGGGTGTTTTACGTGCTCTATAATGAATGGCAAAACACACAACACATCAGGGGGATGTCCTGAAGAGGAAGCTAACACCAACAGATGGCTTTAATATTCAGCAAATGAACAGTCAGATCTTTCACACAAGCGCTACGGATGAGCCAAATGAGATAGAAATGCAAACTAGACAAACAGCCCACACTCGACGATTTGCTCAAGGCCACAGTTTCCTTTAAACAAAGTACAAAGGGGGTGAATAAAGAAGTGGGAGAGGAGAATTGAACAATTATTGAAAGTTTCCAAAAGCAACAATCCATCATTCTGTGACACATGCCTAGTGTTTTATGTGTGAAAAGTGGCCAAGTGCTCTGCACGCTGGATTTGTACCTTACACATCTACTTCCACCACATTGTTTGTTCACTGCTCTGCCCAAACAGCACATTTTTATATGGTAGTGTACCATCTCCCTTTACAATCTAAAGCTGTATGAACTCGTGGTGCTGTGTTGGCATTCTGTGTCTGCATGATGGGAAGTCATTTAGTTCAATGTAGCATTAGAAACAACAGAAAAACATCACATCTTAGATTCATTTGCTGCTTGATTGAGCATTTAGTCTCCTTAGAGAGTTCTATTTTTTACTGATGCAAATTTAAACATCAGCAACACACCATACTGTAGGTAAATAGGTTTAATGATTAGACACTATAAGGATTAAACTACAGATAATGTGACTACAGAAGTAAAAGTTTCAAAAAGAAGAACTACACAAAGTCCCATTAAAACTTCCACTAGTAATCAGGTTTCTGTCTAAAATATGGAAGTTCATTTTAAAAGGACACGAGCTGAGCTGACATGAGCTGAATATCAATCATTAACCACCAGCCTACCAGGTTAACTTCTGTAGTGCCAGACAATAGTCAGTCTATGTGCATCTGCAGAACAGGTAGTTGTACGACAGGTCTGCACACACCATGTCTGCTCTTTTTAATGTCCTCCATTTCTAACTCTATTTGTCTCTCTAAAAAAAGATCTTCTCACCTCATCTCTGACATTTAGTTGTGTCTGTCCAACAAGGTACAAACAAATGATGGACTGAATTAACTTTGTGTGTTGTTTGAGGTTTTTTTAGCAGCTCATAACCAGTTTTCCTGAGTTTAAAACATCAACAAAATCACAACAAACACCCCGCATGCATCTAAATGCCCTTAGAAAGCTATATTATTTCTATAGTATTAATAAAGCAACAATCTGGGTCACACTAAAGGTACGCTCTCCTCAATGATGAGCATGGGCCTCAGGAAGCTGTAATGACAGTTGCGATCTCTGCTACGCAAACCAGAAATACACCTAATGATGACAGTTGAATAATTTAAGAAGCAGATGCTGCAGTGAAGAGTAAAGTCATGCAGGGGGACATCTTTCGGGTCCATTCCCACTGTTTTGGGACACAGCTGTCGAAAACATGCCGGTATAGTCATTCTAAAGACGTTAGCGAAAGGTTTTAAGCTGCTTTTCCCTGGAGCATTGCAAACAAAGTGCTGCTAAAACTATTTTAAAACTACAGCAGCCAATTAATCAAGTGCATCATTAAAGTCGGTATAAAACAAATGGCAGGGAATCCTGTGTTCCCATCACATTTTGTTGTCTAGCAAGCCATCCTATTGTTTTTCTCATTACTGCGCTCTCGTTTGTCCTGAGGCGTTAGGAACCTGTCATTAAAGTAGATGGGAAAATGGAAATGTCTTCTTTTTATTTTGCTGATTTGATTGTGCTTCTGAAGACAAAGTTCTGTGCAGGATCCTGTTTGTTCTCACAGCCTCCCCGACTCTATTTTAATTAGGAGTGAACAGCAGCTTTACAGTGTTAGTGCTCCCGCACATCTCTCAGTGTTTTATCCTCTGTGTCTGCAGAAGGTGCAAAGCAGAAAAGGTAATCATTTCTGTTGTATAATAACCCTGATTAAAAAAAAAAAAAAACACCTGTCACACGTGCCGTGCTGTGAAGAACTAAGATGTGAAACTTCTCTTGCTGCTGCATGTTTTAAGAGAGCGTTACTAAGTTTTATTATGGTAACAACCATGTATTTCTATAAAAAGAGGGGTTGATGTTATACTTTAAAGAACAATACTCATGTCGTTAACCGCCAGACTGACAGATTCACTACTGTACTCCCACACAGCCGCTCAATAACCACTGCCGTGCATCTGCTGACTGGTAACGCTTCCTTTCCAGATAAATTTAGCAAATTCACAAATCTTTTTGTTTTCACTGAGATTACTGCAGGATTTCCAGTATATTGATAATGTCATTATTTACATGGCTAACTGGTCCAGACATGTAAACGAGCAGTCTCTTATGTAAATTTGATTGAGAAGCACCAGAGCATTGAGACGCTGACGTTGTAACTACCATAATTGAAACATAATCAGCTTCATTATTAATACAAATTATAAACTACCCCCATTCTATGACATTACTCTATGAAACAGTCAATTATTTTGTTTCCCCACAAAAAGGCCAAACAGAGAAGTGTGACTGACAGACCAAACCTCAAAGCAGATTTCTTGTTATCAATCAAATCAGTGGTTGCAACATGGCTTCACAAGTTAAATTTCACTGCGAGAAAACATATCAGTTGTGCCAATCAACAGTGCCATTCAGCTGTCTGATTAGAAGTGAGCTTGTTTAAGCCAGTGAGGCCTGTAATGATCTCCCAATAGTATCATCAGTCGTGCTGACATTTAAAGACAATTAAACACCTAAGAGACACAGTATGTCTGTGCACTGCTTCTAAACCCGGTACGACGTGTGGATTAACTGAGAACACATCATCATGTCACATCAAGCACTACTGTCCAACCTATGCAGAAAAATAAGTGTGTACAGGAGTATTTTTTCAACATCTGAACAGATTTCTATTTTGTAAGATCCACCTGCAAGATTTTTGTGTCCTTCCTATCTACTCTGAAACAAAGAGAAAGAAGGTGAAGGCGGAGGTGTAATGAGAAGAGGAGGTGGAAAAGATGAATGTCACCAGGCAGTGTAGTTTATCATCTCAGTGGCCTATCTGAAGGAAGTGGTCAGGGAATACGTGATCCCTTGCTGCCCCTATACCTCTCTGTCAAGGTCAAGTCATATTGGAAAAACAATGAAAGGATGAGAAAAAAATGAAAGAGCGAAAAAGAGCTGCCAGGGGCAAAGACGAGCAGGTCAAACTCAACACGCATTCAGCCTCTCAGCTAAATGTTAGTCAGTAAAGTGGAAACGGTCACGTCTCGAGTTACAGTACCAAAGCAACAAGCTTCGCATGGAGGACGTCTGAAAATGGGACCAACAGTTTTAAACATTCAGTGTCTCTTGTGACAGAAGCCCATCATCTGTGAGTTAATGAATGCATGTTGGAAAACAAAAAGGGGAGAAGCAAGACTCAGTTTCACTGTGTCAATACAAATACAATACAGATACATAGATAATACAGATCAAACTGTGGAACGCCTGGTAAAACAACGTTTTACAGTGAGACGCAGACACACACACACACACACCCACACACACACACACACACACACCCACACACACCCACACACACCCACACACACACACACACGCCCACCAGAGGACAGAACAAGCATTGAAAAGCATGTCACTGTGATGCATGTGACTTGTACAGTTCAAATTACTGTTCAGCACACATGGACACCCACATACACCCCAAAAGCTGTAAACCTAGGGCAAACACTGAATCACTGTGTGGTAAATATAAATACAAGGCCTAAGTCCAGATACAGCAAAACATCATAACACTCAAACCCATTGCACAACTGGTAAGTCACATGTGATAAGGTCTATTGATCAAACTGAAAACTTCCTGAGAACCACACATTAATGCTGCTTAAGATAACGGTAACATTATCATTACAGTTGCCACTGAGTAGGACTTTTTGAACAGGTCTGCACACACCTGAGGAGGAGTCGCTGTTCAAAAAGTTGTATATTGATGAATTCTAAAATTCCTGATTCAGACCTTTAATGCTTTTCCAAGACATACAGGTTAACTGCTGACTCCAAATTGCCCATAGATGTGAATATGATTGTGAAGGATTGTCTGTCTTTTTGTGCAATAAACGCTGTACCTGCAATATTTGGCAACCTGTGCAGGGTGTACTTTGCCTCTCGACCAATCACACCACATATACTGTTATTTTATATACTTTTTTTAAAACATAAATGCTTGTCTTGGTCCTGAGTATGATGAGAACTGCTGACTTACTGCTAGACTTCTCCAAGTAAGCAAAAATGTTACATAATTTGCATGTGTTAGGGGAAACGTATCCACTGCATCCAACCACTGTGACTTGACATGGCCAACCGTACAACACAAATATGAGCGGGAAAGGACGGAAACTGAAACAGACACAGTTGAATAAAAAGGCAAATATATAAATGTAGTAAAAGCAGAACTTGGCCTTCTTTATTCCAGAGTCTATTTCTGGCTACAGCACCTGCACTAGATACATGGGATTAATGATGTAGAAAATGCTCATGTGACCTGAGCGTAGGGTGCTTTCTTTCTGAAACTCTGAGTTTATAGTCTTAAAACACGAGAACAGCAGAAACTAGTGAACACAGTACATTTACTATGCACTCAACCAAGATCCACAGGCATAAAAATGATTCATCCAATTATCCACAGTGCTTTATTTCAATGACAAAAGACTGAAAGTGACAGTTGAATTGAGAAAATCAGTGAGAAAACACACTTCGCACACTGACAGACTGAAGATAACACAATAATATAACGTGTGAAAAACAGTTTCGGGTTGCCATGGTGGAAATGTAGAGAAGAAAATAACACCTTTTACCCCACTCAACGAAGGCAAATTACACACTTTGCACAACACAGTGAGCACTCGACAACAGAGTACACCCACACGTTCTTCTCAGAGATCAGAAAAGTCATGTTAAGAATGCAACACTTGCACAGGGTTTGGTGGGAGAACAGTAGGGTGTCCAGACTCCAAGTGCACAGTTGGAGCCAAGTATTGTTTGACTCCAAGGTGGAGATGGGTGCGTTCTGAACCTTCTGTTCTTCGCCCAGATGTTTCTCGTTGTCTGCCTAAGTGCAGGGGAGGGGATTACACAACTCTTTCTCTCACTTAGTCTCTAACCCACCAAGTGCTTATGCTAAGCAGGAAGTGGGAAGCAGTGAATGTCCTCAGAAGAGTAAAGGGAAAACGTGGATAAACAGGCAGAAAAAGATGAATCAACCCTGTCATTAGCAGCTGCATTTTACAGGAATGTGTACTGTTGTTTGAGATTCTCCTGTTTTCTCCAACATTTTGTTACAGAATGTGCATAAGAAAATATTAAACAAGACACCAATTATCTAACATTGAAAATGAATTTATTTTATATTTATATTAATGCACTTACACTCAGAGGTGTGTCTCTAATAATAATAATAATAATAATAATAAGGATAATAATAAAAGGGTTTACTGCAGGGTCTGTGTATTAAATTGCAATTGACAGGAAGAAATCTTTATGTTTTCCTATTCCAAAAATGTTTAAAAGCTCAGTTTAACAAGAGTTTGATGAGAAAATCTATACCACTTTATGCTAGCAATTAAGTTAGGGCCATCATCTGATTAACCTAATGGTGGAGGAAACAGCTGTTCTGCCTCTGTCCAAAACAAACCAAAAATACACAATACACAAAAGAATTCACAAGATATGCACCAAGTCTATTGACCGATTTCGCCGTGGCCTTATAGGAGTTATAAAATATGAGTCTTCACAGTAAAGAAGTTCCACACTGAACCTCCTCAGTTATGGCCAATCTCCAGTGAATCTGTGCATGTTTACTGTCCACTATACATTTCATTTGTATGTATTAATAGGATATATCTTATTGTTTAGTAAGTAAGTTTTTTTTTACTCGACTATACTCTTGCTTAATGTGCAGAGTGGTGTCTATTCTCAACTCTCTAAAAGTAAAAATGAGTTTGGTTCCACCTGATTGAAGTTCATAAGGACATGTGTTGTTAATGGTTTTCACAGTTAAATAAAGAAAGTTCAAAGCTAAGAAAGACGTATATTTATTATTGACATGAGAGAAGTGCACTTTTCAAACAGAAAAATCTCCCTTTAGGCCTTTTGTCTCCAAAAGAAACGATTAAAGCATGTTCAGGTAAAAGGTGTGTGGATAGGTTTGCTAACCTAGAGACCACTGCAGTGCCTGGAAATCCTACTTGGTGTCACAGTCTTGTGTAGTTAAGCCGAATCTTCGTCTGGTAATGGAGAATAAGTTATAAAGAAGCAGATGAGCGGCGTACGTCAGTGTGAGGGACATGCTCAATTTCACAGGAGAAAGCCACTAAAAGCTTTCTCTCAATCAGATTCTCCGTGACTCCACCTTCTGCGTTTTGTCCTCACTCTTTGTTTTCCCTAGGAGCTTCCCCTATTTAATTCTAAATTGTTTAGTTTCCCTCTCTACACACTCTGTTGCTTTCATTATGCTAACACCAAACTGGTGGCAGGTTTAACATTTTTCTTCACCTTTTAGACGGAATATGGAATTGAGGAATCTCACCTGCTATCCTCTAGCTGGCACTTAAGAGAAATTGGTTTTTAGAAATATCATCAATCACAGATGGACAGGACAACTTGTTTGCGTTACATAAAAACACAGAGATGGTCAACTGTGTCCGAGAGAAAAGAATACCCAATTTTCTTTTCTCATGAGCTGAATCATACGTCTGAATCGTCGAGAGCGCTGACAAATACTGAAACAACTTTTTACAAGGACATTAAATGAGACGTTGTAAAGTTGTGATTAACACAACAGGACTATTGATAATAAGACACACAAAACAACAACACAACCAAGATTAATCAACATTACTTTTCACGGGTTTACAAAAATATGCAATGTTACACTGAGAGACAGTTACACAATACAGTGGGACACACCAGCTACATAATGAAAGAAAACAGGCCCTAGCACAGCGATGAAGGACAGTAAAGTAAAACACCACATTTTGAGCGAATGTTGTAGTATAACAATTTCTGTTTCCCCCGTGGCTTTTTTCTTCTCCCTTAAAGCTTCTCTGCCTCATATTGTCCACCAGCAAGGATTTCTTAAATTGCTATGAAAATTCAGCCAGATACCTTCCAGCAGTAGATAAAAGCTTAATGTAGGTTTCCCAGGTCTTTGTTAACAATGACAATTACAATTTCATTAGTATGCATGATGGCAGCTTAATACAGATACATTAATGGGGGGGAAAGACTAACAAAGTAGAGTTGTAAAGACTAAGAGCTGGTTTGAAACCTCCAGAATACTAATGAATTTCTGTTAAACACTGTCAAGGTGGTTTTGTTTTCTGTGTATCCGAATAGCCAAGTGGTTAAAGAGGTCAGCCCTCTGCATGACTCGGCCTTGCCAACAAAGCGCCCCTGAGCAAGTTAGTGGTGCTGGTGGTGGTGAGTAACATCACATTATCTTTTTTTTTATTTCCCCCCCCTTTAAGCCTATAATTACTCAGCTGAATTAATTCCATGCGTGGGAAACTGGATTAAGTCAAAGAACAAAAATGAATTAACATAGCCTAAGTTCATACTGTACAGTTTATTAACAAGGAACAGGAAATTATAATTTTGATTCATTGTTTTAGTCAACTGTTAGATGAACACTGCACTTGCTGGTCACAGTCCTAAATACTCAGATTAGCTTGCTTTTCATTTCTATTATATAATGTAATTAATATTGCTTGCTGATTAGAGTAAGCAAGAAATACTAATTAAATCTCATGTTGTATATACACATTTCAATAATTGAAATAAGAATGTAAAGATCACAGTGATAGGAAAAATATATCTAAAATATATGTTGCTATAACAAAACATCACTAGAACAGGAAGTTTCAAATTACATATCACAAGCAAATGCAGGCAGCACTACAGGAGGAGCGTGAGGAAATTATCTCTTCCACCCTCTATAACCAGCAACACACTGTTCCACTTTGTTTGCATGATTAAGCAGAGGCCGAGCGGTGGTGGAGATCAATACGTACTCGCTTTTTATGGGACTGAGTCTAACATCGTAACCCTACCTTTGTGCCCTTCCTATTCCACAGCCAATTATGTGATATGATCAATACACATCAGTAATGGGATATCAGCCGCTTCTTGTGGCGATTCTGTGGCCAAGCCCTTAAAAAAAAAAATCCATGGCTAGTGTAACATAAAAACATGCCTCCTGTACTGCCACCACAGGGGCAGTGCGTCATAGGGGTGAATATTATCTGTTTAATTTGGCAAAGAGATAAATAATGATGATAATAATAATAAATAATAAAAAAAAATGAAGCCGTTCATCTTTCCCACAGTAAGAGGCAACTGGAGTGTGTGTTTGGGTGTGCGTACAGCTGGGGCTGAGTGTGTGTGTGTGTGTGTGTGTGTGTGTGTGTGTGTGTGTGTTAGGGGGGTTGGGGGGGGACTGTTGTGTCGCTCCCCAGAGCACAATCCGGATGCTACCCTGGTACCAACCACAGGAAGCAGCCACAATGTGTCTACCGCCACAACTACTTAAATTAGACGGCCCAGCAAAGTACTGTTCTGACAACACCTCAACATTTAAAAAGGCAAAGTGTCATTAGTGACAGTTCGAGATCGTGACAGATGCTAGTCAAGGGCTAGAAAGAAAAACTGAGCAGTTATTAATAACACCAGAGTCAAAATCAATTAAAAAAGAGCTAGAAAAAGGATTTTCAGTGGTGTGGTTTGAAGAGAGCTGCAGGGGAGATATTTAGCCATCTGGCTCACAACTACAGAGACAAGGACTACGGCCTCCTCCATCTCGTTTCTCTGTGGAGTGATGGCACCCAGCAGAGCACGGTTGGCTCCGGAAAGACTCAGGCTCCATTCCACTGCATGCCCATGCAAATCACCCCCAACAACCACTACACAGATGGAGCCCCTTTAGAAATCAGACGGCGCCCATAAGGCTGCATGATCACATGCCCATGTCTCGTGGAATGGCAGAACAGGCACTCGTTGTCATGGTGGATTTGTTTCTTCAAAGTGTAACGTGTACCCAGAGGTTAGTTAGGTAAGGTAATTATGAAGAAACAGACAGCATGTTGGGATCATATCCACAGGATGTTCTTAAAACAAAAACAGAGTTAATTCACCACAGTCACTTTTTCAATCTTGACAGTAAAATTCTTTATAAGAGATTTGCTGGAAGCTGCCTCTGCGTGACATCACTTGAACTCTCTCTGACAGTCTGAAAGATAAGGTCAACTTGGGGTTTCCTGCATGAACACTGTGCTCACATTTGAGACCAACAGCATTCCCAGAGGAACGCAGGGAAGAGAGTGAAGGAAAAGACAAATTAACGTTCCATAGGTTTTAGGTTGTTGAGTTTATTGAAATACTCTGGTTTCCAGTACACACTATAAAACACCAAATGAGGGAGAGATGATACATAATAATGTTCTAAGTTTCTAAATTTGCATTACGGGGCAGAAGCACTTTGCTTTATCTGCTATGGCTGTAATTATTCCGTATTAGACGACTGGTGCTGCAACCAAAAGCTTGGAGGTTAAATAACTCAGAAATGCATCACTACACAGAACCACAGGGGTGAAATTGTGCTGGTGCAGTACATTTTTTCATTAGCAATCATACCCCGTCCCACACTCAAACTGTATATTCTTTTGAATAAGTTATGAAGTTAGCTACAGCGATTTACGTTTCCCGAGATATTACACCAGGTTCATGACGCCTACAAACTCTGGTAAAAGTGTTCATCATAACTTTGCTATATGCAAGAGGGTAACACTTTTGTTTTGTGACTTTGAGGGCTTTGCATCTGATCGATTCTGGGATGGACTAGAAGACCAACAAGATGGTGCCAAACTGTTGACGTCAACATATCTTGTTGTGAAAAGCTAGACAATCATTTTAAATTCAAAATTAAAGTGATAAATCTAAATACGGACCACAAAAATGATTAAAATGATAAAACTAGCAAACTATTGTGTGAAAACGGGCCTGTCACAAACGTTCCTCAAGTTTAGCTGGATTATGACACTGTGCCGAAGCAAATTAAACAACTGTCAAATGATAATTTAGAACTGACGTAAAACTCCAAACTCCCACAAGGCTCAATTTTACTATTTATGAGTCGTCTTGTGACTTTAATAAAACTGTGAGATTCACATACTGTATGACCACATCCTTATAAAACATACACTCTGGAGATTTGAGACCTTTCACATAAAAATCCTAAGTTGTCCTAAAACAAAATCCTGTGATGTTTCTGCCCGAATTGTCCACATTCAAACTGGGAGCCACACAGCTGAGCGCTCACTGTTTGTATTTGGATGGAGACATTTTAGATTTTTATTATTGGGTGGAAAGGGTTAACCTATGAACAAATCAAAGGTATAACTTGACAGTAGATACAGTAACAATAGACTTAGATTCTTTAAATGACATTTACTCATTCAGTAATTATTAAACAGTTTACTGTATTTAGTGATGAATAAGATACGTTTAATTCACACCCTCCTGCCTCCACGTGCATTCTTCCTCTATATCTTCCTCTGATATGTCTTCCTTTCACAGCCTCATATTTATTTGTTTTATGAGTGCTTATGGCAGGCCGTGCAATGTTATCCCACAAATTAACATGTAGAAATGCTGAAACCCTATGTTCTGTGACATTTAGAGGCAAACCTCTTCACCTCTTATGAATACTTCTACATTTCTGTGCTCTTTAATTCTTGCTCAATTTGAAATAAAAAAACTAATAAATAAATAAATGGAATGTGTAACAAAAACCATAGCCATGGCTTCTCACTTGTGTATCAAATAACATTTCTACATGTACATATAAGAAATCATTTCAACATCTCTTTGAGACAAAGATATTCAGTGTTGTATTTTACAGCTCACATTTTGATACACTTTTTAAAAGGGTGGATTTTCAGCTTATAAAAATATTGTCATAACTTTTACAGTAACAGCTGGACAGAACCGTGTACAATTTTTTTGGATGTTATTTCTGTTTCCAAGGGACTATTTATTTTAAGCCAAAAAAGATACCAAGTCTGTCCTTCGACTTGACAAAGTTCAACCTCTCTCCCGCTGCAAGGCATCCTCCCTAATGAAGTGACCTTGAATGGGGCACTGAATTCCTACTGGTTCCAAGAATACTGCTCTGCACTCAGCTACGATTTTCGCTGTGAAAATATGTACACAATGATCCCTAGTAGAGCTCAATGCATTGCTACTGTCCACTGCTTTCACCTATTTTATTAATACAAATAAATTATATACTGATCATAGGTCAGTACAAGAAATGTCAACACACAAACCACACGAATATCAGACATTAACGTTTTCATGACCGTGGGGATAGAATTACCTCCCACAGACTGTTAGACCTAGGCCTATTCCCCTCCCTGTCAATCCCATTAGCTTCCAGTGACACCATCCCAGCTGTGCAACTCAGGACGTGTCCCTAACGAGCTCCATTAGCAGTATTACCTGCATCCGACGGGTGCTGGGGTCACAGGGTCAAAAGTAGACCAAACGCTGAGATTAAATTACCCCTGTGGGAGGCAGTGGTGGGCGGCTGTCTACAGTTGACAACACCCCCTCCCAACAATGGTCACAAACAGAGATTTCAGAATGACATGTGGGTGGGCATTTACCATGGACTTTCTCCCTCTAATCATATTTACATAAATGTAACCCTGCATTAACAAAAAACAACCAACCGACTGCTTTTTCAGCCCATTTTAGCTGATCATTTTGGTTTTATAGAACATTTGCATAGAGTTCAATCTCATGTCTGCCAATAGCTTTCATTAATGGATAAATGGAAGACTATTTAACACTTTAACTGCATTTTCAGTTTGAGACATGTTTACATAGCCACTTCCTAAGTGTGAACAGCAAAAGAACAAGAAAAACAAATTCAAATTAGCTCCTGTTACTTGCCAGCAGCCAATATTTCTGGTGGGAGCTGGACCTAGAAGAAGAAGCTCAATTACTGTGAGTGGAAGCAGCAGGCTCTGTGTGAGATCTGGAGCCCTATGGAGAACTGAGAAGCTCCAGGAGAGATCTGGGCTCAGCCAACATTGATGCAGTCTGAACACAGGTACTGTAACATCTCCCATACACACACACTCACACTCACAGAATTACAGTATACACATAACAAACAAGTGCACGCTCGCAGAAACAAAAGCACAGCATGCGCACACACACACACACGCGCGCATATCCGCCTGAGTCATCCCAAAGGTATTCACAACTACCTCACTAACAGGAAAAAAAAAAGAATGAGGGGAGAAAAAAAAACACTGCAGAACACACAAAAGGCTTCAGAGATCATGGCTCAGTCTTGTCTTTCAGACACAGCCTGAGGCTCTGGATTCAGAATATGTACACTTTGAGCTCCAAAGAATCTCCATACACCAAAGCTCATTAAGCCTCCACTCTCTACCTTGGGGTAGAGAGGAAAGTCTCACCATCCTTTAATAAATACTTTTTTTTTGGTTGCTGGTTTGACCACAAATGTAGATCAAACTGATTGCTTCTTCGCAAGAGCAACTTCACTTAATTTCCCATGATCTCATTCTTCATCTTTAGGTTAGAAACTCTGCTTGCTAAGTAATCTCATGATAAATGTGTTAAGCAGGTCAATGAGATGCTACTATTTTCAGATCAGATCAGTTTTTTTTTGACTGTTTTTAAAAGGCCAAAAACAGACAAAAAAAACAGGTGTTAGCATTAGTCTCCATGATGTTTCTGTCAGTCTGTTTACTTCAAATGAACAGAATATCACAATAAACTACGCAACTTTCTCACTGTGAAAGGAAACATGAGGATTGGACACAAATCACTTATTCTGATCCTTTGGTGCATTTGCAGATACAGGTGTATCCGTGCTTCCATTTTCTAACCTTCTAACCTAAACGATCTATCCCAGCATGCAGATCACTAGGCCAGAAGACCACAGTTGCACTCACATCTACAAAACGTAAGATTAGGTGTTATTTAGTTCAGCTAACCTGTAGAAGGAAATCTGAGCAGCCAGTGGAAAGACACTATGGTCACTGAGCATTTTCAGTTCAGTCTAAAAAATGTCTCAACAGAAACTCAGATTGAAAAGTTCAAAACATAAAAGGAAATGCATTTATAATATATATCTAACAAATGAGGCAGGTCATCATATTTGAGAAGCAGGAAACACTGAATGTTTGCCATTTCTGCTTGATAAGTCACAAGTCACAAGGACATGCAAACGCCACACCCCTTTGAGCCAGAGTGAGTTTGAACCTAGCACAAACCCTATCAGAAGTGCCTCGCATTAACAATACGACCATTTGAACCCTACAGAACACACTAAAACACAGTTATGATGTACTAGAGGACAGACTGAGAGTAGTTAAGAGGAACTGAAAAGAATTAGTGAGCATAAGAAAAAATAAATAAAAAAGGAGAAGCACATCCCTTTTGTCTGAATGTTACACTGTCAGTATGCTGTGACTAAATGTTTAACAGCAAGGCATATTCACAGGTTAAACTCAACTCCAGAAACTATCAGTCAAGTGGAGCTGTTGAAGGGGAAAGAGAAATTTTGTCCAGGGCAAATAATATAATCACTCCTCTTCGTTTGACTAAGCCACAGACTATGTGTTCAGAGTGTTAAGGCACATGTGCTCTGACCTTTTTCCTTATCATAAATCACATACCACTGTTCTGCTGCCATCATTGTGTTTAACCCAATTTGTCACTGAGAACACCCCTTCCACTCGCACCGCAGATTCACACAGAGGAGTCGGGAGTACGGGATTAGTGGGCGGATCAAAGTGTGCCATCCAGGCCTCTAGCCTTGCAATCATAGAAGTCAGTAGCTTCTGGAGCTGATAAGTCGAGGCCACTAGTGGTTACTAGGCAGAAAGAAAGAGAGAGGGCTGCAACTAATGCTGTGTCCAGCCTGCCCACAAATCTTTACATTTGTTAATTACATGTAATTTATAACTATAAAACCAAGAGCAATGCAGCAGATGTACACACAGAAAATAATATTTTTTTACTTGACAAACTTTTCTGTTTCCTAAAAATCTGCTTTGTTCTTTTCCTCAAATCAAAGGGAAAAATCAAGAAAGGAGCAGTGAACGACACAGACACAGACCGAAAGCCAGACAGACACAACGCAGACACATTCACACATTATGATGACAGAAACGGGTCACGGAAGGTGTGCCAAGAATATCAGACAAATGTGCTGTCAGCGGGCAATCGTTTTGACATGATGGCTGTTTTGGCCTCTGTGGGCATTACAATAAGAACGACCGACAACATTCTGCATGCAGGCAACCAAGAGCGATTCAATGCTGCACACCTCTCAGTGAGCTTGAGGCTCAACAACATTCAACAGAACACTTCAGGTGGTTATTTCCTCAAAAAGTATATACATCCAACATCAGTGTGTCTTCTTTTCACTGTCTTCTGTTATAGGACATGGGTAAATTAATAAATCTAATTATCCTAAATTTGGATTAAAATTGGATTAAAACAGCCACCATACATGTGCTTTCAAGAATTTAATTTTCTTGTCTCACCTGTTAACATTACCACAATAAAATCACTACAGAGCTCCATGGCTGTCACTGTCAGAATATACTCTGACCTACTTTTAACAGTGAACATATTAGGGATGCAAATTTTAAACAACTTCCTTAACCGACACTCGATAACAGAACAACATATGGCATCGAGTGTTTACGCTCAATACATTGTTTAAATTGCTTATGTATTATGTTGAAGATCAAGTTAAATCAGATTAATAATATAGATTACACTACTCAATGAGTTTTAGAAGGTGCGGGTCAGCAAACACATGTAACTCCACCTCATTAAACAGTAAAATGCACCACTGGTGGCACAACCAGGTACTACATCAGAATAAAGTAAGCTACGTAGCATTACAGTTACATATTACTGTTACTGACCATTACAGCACAAAGAAACACGTCCTTGCAAAACTTACAGTGTTAATGATGAAGTTTTAACTGTAAATTATTAAGGGCAATTAATCATGATCACCATCCCATTTGTTTCACTCCTATTAGTCTATAACTTCAGGGGTAAGTTCAGTGGGACTTAAACACGTTTGAGAATAGGGGGGAAACAAATTGAGTTCGTCTGTCGCAGCTCCTGGACACCGTTTTCAATGCCCAGCACCAGGCCATGAAACTTCGGTCTTACACCACAGTTAGGTCACTTTTACCTTGTGCATCTCCTTATTGAAGATGTTGTAGCTGCTGAGCTGTGGCTTCACCAACATTTGACGTGTCCTCCGCGCGCTCACCTCCATGACTCAGGTGCGCACACGTGCTCCGCTAACGCAATCAACCTAACCGCGCGTTAATTGGATGTAGGCTGTCCGGTCTTCAAAGCTCGTCATATGATTGGTGAGAATCGCATTACGCTCGTGTGACGTGATTGGCTGAAGCGTGTTTACATCTTTAACAGGCAAATCTTTTTATTTCCTCTTCTTCTTGCTCCCTTCCTCTTGGAATTACACTGCACTACTGACACTTACTGAACAACTGTTAATGTGAAGGTGCCTGTCACCATAAGCTGCACGTTCTTTCACTGAGGCCTGTTTTTGTTTGTTTGTTTGTTTGTTTGTTGTAAAGAAAATTTAACAATTTCATGTTTGACTACAGCAGAAAGCAACAAACCAGTTCTTACAAAATTAGTTAGACTTTATTAATCACTATGAACCTGAGGTGTGTAGTAGAGGAGTACCACTTGTGGGCACAGGCACCTGTCCAAACCACAAAAGATCAGCTACTGAAGAACATGTGTTGATCATAAATAAACTGACTCCAACTCTCAGCTAGACTGAGGCAAATAAGTGGTTTGAGACAGGGATTTGAATGATTATTTGAGATGTTGGACAATGATGTTAAGCTTCTCAATCAGTCAGTCAAGGTAGTTCATGAACATCTCAGTGGCCAATTTCTGCCCTGGCAATCAAAAGGCAGAGCAGTGCATATAAAAGTGTGTGCGCACAGTCTGAAGACACAATCTGAAGGTGCTAATCTGCCGCTTTGTTTACAGCAAAGGACGACTCACCTGTGACATCTGAGGTCTGAAATTGATCTCCTTCAGGTCCACTGATCCCGGCGAGAGGTTGTGCAACATCTGGCACAGGAGCACCCCGTCTCGCAGGGCCTGTGCCAAGTCGAACACTGCCGCCGAGGGCCACACGACCCGGTGGTTCGGGGGCAGGACCTTGCAGTCTATCAACCACCGCCCGCATTGTCTCCACTCCTCCATATCGGCTCCGGAGACGCTCCTCACAAAGTAACCGAGCACACGAACTGATTCCCAGCGAGCTGAAAGCGGCGGTTTACGGCGGCGCACCAGCAGGCACCACAGTCGCTTCCCTGTCCGCGCCCGGATGTCTCGATCATTCACCAATCACCTCGATATCAGGCAATTTCACAACTCCAAAGTGTTAGTTGCGGTAGGTCATCACACTGTATCTCCCCGTTCCAAACACATGGCAGCTCTCCTGTCTTCACAACACGGGAATCACGAAGCTCAGACTCATAACACAGCTTCAATAGATCCAGTTCAGCAAATGTGACCCGAAAACAGAGACGGCGCTACGGGGCTTTTCTCCTCTTCATTCTTAAAAAGTTTTCTCAGCACATCCAATCCAAATCGCGTGAATCGGTAGTGACAATAGTGGCGAATAAATCAGCTGGATGCAGCGGTTTGTCATGTACCGACTTTCCTAGTGTATCACATTTCAGTGAAGCGAGCGGAGCAGTGTGGAAAAACAGCGTTTCAGATGTGTGTAGTTGTTGAACCAGAGTCCCGAGTCACCCACCGCATTTGCATGTAACGTTTCCTCACGAGTGAAACGTCAAAGACAGCAATTTCATTTTCTGTGCGAAAAGGAAAGAAGAAGAAGAAAAAAAGAAAAGATCATGTACACTCCATTTCTCCTACAGCGCCGAGATCCCTCTATTTCCACAACACAGTCTCCACATCGCTCTACGGCAGCCGAAACGTGGGGAAACAATAAGAACCAGTGTTTACATTTAACCGGGTGACGTTACTTTGTTTCGCGCCTTTACGCACGGACAAAATAGCCTTACGCGTGAATACAGCTTTGCTTTTCTGTGATTTCTGCCTCCCTTCCGCTCTCTCCCTCTCTCTTGCTCTCTCTCTCTCTCTCCCCCTCACGTCTCCCACTCCTCGTTTCCCTTTCGGACGGAGATGTTCAGCGGTCCCAACTCCCGACCCGAGCTGCACAAATCCGGGGAGAGGAGCGTCCAGGCTTCAGGCTCGTGGCTGAGGCGGAGGTCGAACGAGCTCGCACGTGGTGCTAAACCTCGCGCAAAAGAGCAAACTTGAATAGTGTGTCCACACTTTGTTGAAGTGGCTCCATACTCCAAGAATGTGAGTTTCAGGGAATATTTGATGAAGCGATTTAGCGATGCGCCCTCTGACGGATGAGGCGCACAATGCACGGGGCGACTGACACACGCGGATTAAAGGGGCAATCCAAACAACAACAACAAATAGCATCATTTTCTGCCTTAACCGTTGGATCTGTTCGTGATCATGTTTGCATGTGATTTTATGAGGTTTGGATGGATGTGTTGCAAAGTGGAAAAAGGACATTTGGAAAAGCTGAGCCATAGCATCATTTTTCCAAACACTGACATCTGCACAGAATTTAACAGCTGGCAGTTGTAGATTGGTAGAAAGTAGTCAGTAGGCTTCAGTGAATCTTCTCACAGTGGTGTGGGTTATTGTGAGTGTCTACATTGGGTATCAGGTTTGAGTAGCGTCCTGCAGATTCTATAATGTCGAAATCAGTTTATTGGTCATGATGAGTAATATTCATCCACGCGGCGAATTGCCTCTATGAATGGAGGAGCTTTGTCAAGTCTGAGAAAATAACCGTGATGACTTTATCTCAGCTTGAACTAGACGTTTTTACAACAAGTCTGATTTACACAGTGGAGATGATCATTCACCATGCAAACAGAATCTAAAGGCCTGAACACACAGGATATGAAACAGCAAACTGCAAAATACATTCATTCCAATGGCACTGGTGAGTTCAGACGATCCACACGGAAAATGCAAAGGAGCTGTGGGAGCTGCTGTGACTGAAGTAATGGTTAGATTGTCAATTGTGTGTTGTCATTATGTCACCAAGCTTGTGACCCTCACATATCTATAACTGCTGCATAACAAAAATATTAGTTGGATTTTGGAAGATTGGCTTTTAGCTTGACTAGTCTCTGCTAATGAATCTTAAAGTTAGGATGTGTTTATCACTGCTATTTCAGTTTCTTTTTTTTAAGACAAAACATTAAGGAAGTGCAAGACTAAATTACTCATTTCCCATTTAAGACAAATACTGAGTCTTTAAGTTACTTACAGGATGTGCTTTGTTGCAGATTACTCGATGAGACGACTAACACTTAAAGCAGTATTCTCCAGTTGAGTTGCTGATTATTTAACTATATGACATATTTTTATCAGCTATTAATGTGATTGTCTCTACACCTGTTATGCAGTAAATAGTAAAGTTTATGTGTGACAGAGTGTTATAAAAACACCACATGTTCTCCACACTCTGCTTATGAAAAATTTGACTTTAGTTTTTTGTGATGCCATAAAGTCTGTTCCATACAGACATAACCCACAGAATGGGACTTTTTCACAGAGGACCTTTATCACAGTAGGAAAATCATGGATGTAAGTAATAAAATTAATGATGGTTAAATTCCATTTTCCATTTCATTTAGCTGTCCGTAATGTGCACGCTGGCTCGTTGTCTCACTGTCATGGCTTACTGTGAAACGTAATGTTAATGTTATGAGTAACACCTGTGTTTCTCTTACTATGACAAATTAAAATGTCTGCTGTGAAAAAAGGCGTATTACACTCAGCTGGCTGAAATAAGACATGTTTCAAGTTTTACAGAGACTTCAAAATCAGTTGACCTTCACAAAATCGTCTAGTATATCAGCATCTCTCTAAAGTGAGATAACATGTTTTAAAGCTGCTGTAATGAATATTAAAATACAGTAAAAATGATGCTTAAGATGACCACGTGTGAAAGATGAAATCCACAGAAAACAATCACCGAACTGAGACAAAACAAGAAAAGCAGGAAACAATTGCCAAAGTTTTGCTGCAGGTGTTGCTCACTGATTGGATCTAAACAGTCATGTGACACATGCAGCTGGAAAACAATGAAGGAGATCTAATGTGTAACATTGACATGAATACAGTTTGGCCTCATTTTAATTAGAACATAGTTTACATAGTGTTCTAGTGTTAATTATAGGAGGTGTTTTTTAATGATGTGGGGCTTCTTAAGTTTAGTTACCAAAATTATCTTAAAGTAAACTTTTTTTTATAAGGTGAAGCTGCAAATGCTGGACATAAAATAAATGACGTTGGTGCTCCGTATCGAACGTTTGAGCTGTCAACATAAATGCTGATAGCACCATATGTCAGTGTTGTTTACAGATTGTTTCCACGTTTCACCAGCCAGTAATCTGCTTCTGTTTGCCTTTTATTTCTTGACACTCTCTTTGTTCTGTTCCCATTCCCTCTCATCTTCACATTTCCCAATGTCAGTGCTTGTTAATAAAATAATCTCAGTTGGCCAATTAATCATTTAATTGTCACTAACGCCAATATGCCACCTGTTCCTTGTTAAACCCTTTTTGTCATGTCTCATTACCTTCTCAATTCAGTCGTCATTGTCCTTTCCCACCTCCAGATATCCACAGAGACGTCACACATTTGGCTGCATCATCTCCAGGCATATAATAGAACTGCACAGCAGAGCCGAATGATCTGCAGACAGCAAATCTGGATCCATATGTGCAGGCCGTGTAAAAGCGGATGCATTCAAATCATCAGTATGCATGGGTGCTCATACATTACAAATTGAAGGGAGGATTCACACTCTCAGGGCTTAACTGCTCTGTGGGCTGACGACGAATTGCTTTGCTGACACTGACTAGATTTTTACTGACACTACTGTCTGATGCACCTGTTTGGAGATTTCATCTCGTTTTGAAACCAGCTGACTGAGGTCTCTTGACTTTTACTGTGACTGAAAACTTTCTTTAATGCACCAGTTAATTATTATATCAGATCTGAAGTCTTAATGGTTTAATAAAATCTTCCCTAATTCTGACAACCGTCTGTAATATAAAAAAAAAAGAATGGGCGTTGATGTCCTTTGCACAATGCATTCTTTCATGGATAAATGGTTTTCGAGTTTGGCCGATGGAGCCATGAGATCACTTAACCTTTAAAGACCTTTTGAGCAGCCCCATCCGCCCAAAATATGGCGTATAAATCTTTAAGCAGGCTTTTCTTCCAAAGGGAACCGCGTTGCCATGCTCAGACCAGTTCCAGAGCAAGCAGATCCGGGGAAAAAGACACTTTGAGCAACTCCAGAAGAAGCTGATTTCTGTTTTACTGATACACTACATGAAGCAGCGTATGATTTGAAAAACTGCTGTTAAAAGAAAAGAGTTCATGAACTCTAGTAGATAGATAGTAATAGATAGATTCTTTAATTCCTCCATGCACACATGTAGTGAAAACCAACAGATGTCACTGATGTACTCGTGGGCATCTGTGGGCTAAATGGTGAAGAAACAGGCAGTTCTGTTAGAGGTTGCTGTTTTTTTTTCCTTTTCTTTCTGCAAGCAGTGTCTAATACTGATACTGCTGAGTGTTACGCTCTTTGGCAGGTTCCCACAAGTGAACATACAGTATACAGTTCAGTATGTGAATGTGAAGCAGTGCAGTGCTGCAAAATAGCATGCTCAGCATTTTTAAAAAAAATACATTAATAGGCACCATATATCGTGTTACAAATTGAGCAAATAAAAAAAAAGAGGCTTTAAGTTTATTGATAACTGTTTCATTACGAGCTAATTTGCAAATTCTCGATACAGCATATGTCACATTAGCATTAATCATTTACTGAACAGAAGTGCATGCATGTGCAGTTCAGTCTATATGCCGTGATTCAAAGTGGCACAGTGAAGCCACATTCATTGAGTTAATATTCTTTTCCCAGCTGTTTCCTACAAGGTGGTGAAAAGGAAATGAAAACCATGGATCCATTAATCAAAGCAAACACGGTCTCTCATGTAAAGTGTCTAGAGAGCTGCGAACGTGTGGTCTGTCAAACACTGACTGGAGTCATGTGATGTGACTGATGGCCAGAAATGGCAGAAATGACTAGTTGTCACCGAAGTTGTGGCATTGATCAGTCATGCCTCAAGGTTGTCGAGGGGCCACTGGGTGGCATGATCCATGTGGCGGTGATGGGAGAGCACATCACAAAGAGCATGTCTCCCTGCAACAGGCGAAGTGCAAGGACAGCAACCCGGGCTGGGAGAAAGAAAGTGTAAATGATGAATGAGTCCCACACCTTCTGTGTTCTCCCCTGCATCTGTATTCCAAAGAATTTCCTAGAACACAACAATCAAAACAATCTTTAGGGAGCTGAAGATAGTGCATGATGGCCACCTCCTGGTGGATTACTGAACTGCAGGTTGTGTTGAGCTACAGATATCCAGCTGGGGTACTAAGTTGATTCTCTTATCTTATTTCTTCCAATATGAGGCAGGGCTACACTGCCGCAGGCTTCTCATAAAAACCTCCCTGACTACACATTTCCAGTGTTTGCAGCCCGTGTTGAAAGAAGTTAAGCACTGAGAGCCAATGGAGCGTAAGCTGGCGGAGGCACCAGCTGTTAGAGCTGGGCAGCTTTGGGCGTGTGCCAGTTTCTGCAGATCAGTTGGCAGGCCAGCCGAAAGGGGAGGAAATGTTTGATGCAAGGGGGCACTCTGTGGTGCTGGTTGCTAAAGAGCTCATTGTTAAGGATACTTTATACCTATTCCATTAAGCTACTTTAATTTAAAAACAAGACTAAAACATGCCTGTCTCAACTCAAGAAAGTAAAACTATCATGTCTGTTGAGAAAAGTATAAACCTCCTCTTCTTAGAAACAAAACCACTAGGCAACTCTTTAGGCACTTTATGCACTAAATAAACATACTACATTATAAATACGACACATATTTAAGTCAAGTTTCTACAAGTTGACTCTTCAAACATTTTGACAAAAAAAAAGAAACACAAGTTCACAGAATGTTTGCCTTTGGATTAATCCTTAATATAATTGACACATTTATGTTTTTCAGTAGGCGCCTGTGTGGAACTGTGTGTATCTGGTTCTCTGGTTTCACGTACTCATTCTCTAACTGTGTATCTATGGTGTAAGTGAAAAGAACCTTTACTGTAATTAAACTGTACGGACAAAATAACAGAAACAGGATATTTGTTTGAAGCTAAGCACCAGCACCAGGCCTCTAGCTAAGTTGTGGAGTTATAGTGTGATAAGAAAGTGCAGTGACGGATATTGCGATTTGTAAAGAGACACATTGAGAAAACCACACTGAATAAAAAAAAAGGTCTGTGGGAAGTTTAATTTTCCACATATGAAACAGAACAAATATTTAAAACAACCATTTTTCAAAAACAGTTTTGGTCACAAAAAGACATAAATAAAATCAGTGCAGTTGTCACAAGTCACTGGTTTTCACAACTGGAGTCAGTGGAGCTGCTGGTGGCAGAATCTGAGGAGCTGCTGTTGCTGACGTGATGAGACACAACTTGACTGCTTTTCTCTGGAGAAGTAAAGGAGCTACTATCACCAATTAAATGCTAAAGACTCTCACAGCAGTTCTCTGGGTTATTAGCACCTTGAAATGATTCAAAGGCCTCATACTTACTTTGAAATTTCTTATACTTCTTACGCAGGCACGACTTGACGTACTGTTGCAGCTCGCGCAGTGTGGACGGCTTCAGTGTCTCAAAGTCAATCTCGATCTCGTCGGGGTTGGTGTCGCACATTGAGGGCTCTCGTTTCTGGATGATCAGAACGACGCGGCCCAGCTTCACGCCGGGTAACCGGTTGATGTCCAGGCTCAGCTGGTGCTTCTCATCATATGTCATCGGCAGCGAGTCATCATCAAATTCCAACTCTTTGTTTGCCTTCCACGGCTCCCTGAAAACACAGCATTTAAAAGTCTTTAGATAAGATGATATACTGTACTACGAATATATAGTTAATCAATTACTGTATGTAAAACATGCCTGGAGTCAGAATTTGAAGAACCTTTGGAAGTGGCAGTGCCTTTATTTTGCCTGACATCCTCTTTCTTGTCATTCTCTTTTTTCTTCTTTTGTTTAATCACAGGGGCTTCTGAGAGTGCAGTGAGCTGTTCATGAACAGTTGTAAGCTGGGAAGGGGGACAACAGAAAGGGTGAGAGTGGTGCCACATAGCAGAGTTAGGAAACAAGGAAACAGACACCAGCTCAGCACACGATTTTATCACACAACAGAATTTTTAAAAAGTCACATGAAGTTACGATTTCTCCCTGCTGTATGTTTGTGAGGTGACAAACACTGTAAATGTTATCTCAGGATTTCTTCTGTGTGCAGCTGATAACTGACATTTATACATTTAATGAAGACCGGGGAGAGACCTGTATAACATGAGGTCTGTGCATCAAACCACCTGTTCTGCACCCACCTGTTCTTGCAACTCAGCAAATCGTGTGGCACGCTCCTCTGCTGAGTCAGATTTGTCCATATAGAAAGATCTGTTGTTACTTATCGCGCCACTAAAACACGTGGTCTTAGCAGGCACAGCGTTTGTCAGTGAAAGTGACTCCATGGGCTCTTCAGGCATCTTTGCAAAAGTCTTCTCAAACACTCCCTGAAACAAACATACACACAAGGAAGAAGAGGTGAAGAAGTGAAATGGAAAGCTGGGGCCAGAAAAACAAGTGAATGCATCTGACTTTTTTTTTTTTTATACACACCTGAAGTTTTCTGGCCTTAGCGACGACATCGTGCTGTGGAGGGTTGTATTTGTAGCAGTTGGAAAAAATTAACCGAACGTCTGCAGCAAAACCTTGTGCATTCTGGTACTCTCCTCCATCCAGCTTGTTCTGCAAATGAAAACAGAAGCTCGGCAAAGACATCAAAACATCAGAACACAGTTGCATTTGTACACATAATACACAAACTATACGTACTTTAACAGTGCTGAGATCCATGGGGTATTTGATGATGTCATGGTAGTCATGTAGCTGCAGCGCTACAGCGTCGACGGGCTTGTAGAAAGGCCAGGCGTAGGCTGAATGCTTCTTAGACAGCATCTCCTTCAGGATGTGCTCGCAGTACTTAAGCTGTTCGCTCAGTCCTCTCTGTTCGGTTTCTTGTTGTGGCGACTCCTTTTCATCGCAGTCTCTTTTAGGAGGATTGGTGGATCGGCCTGCGCTCTCACGCCTCCTCTTGCTCTCTGATAAATCAGTCCAACTGGTTCCGAAATCAGCTTCTGTGTCTTCCTTCCTTTTGAGCTCTTTTTTTTGCACAACAGCGAAATGATAGTTTAATGAAAAGAAATGTAATGGAGATCTTACTATAACCTTTTGATGTTTTGGACCCATGACCTGCCATAAAATCCACACATTCAAACACTCCTAAACCAAAAAAAAGTTGTTTTATAAAAGTTCAAAAAGTTCATACGTTTCTTCTAATGAGTAGTTTAATGCATGTATTTACAGGTCAGATTTGTGTGACTTGGAGACAAGTATACACCTTTCACGTCAAATTCATTTTAATCACACCTACCGACGGTGCAGCTTTCTTAGTCACGTGTGCTCCTGGCTGCTAGATGTGCACTGAATGTGTGACGCAATTTTTGAAATTCCTTTGTTTCCTCTCCTAACTGGCTGGTGCAGGTAACATGCAAAGTAGTCTATCACAGCTTACATACAAGTAAAGGTTCATTACCTGGTGTGCTGCTTTTCTTGCTCTTCCCTTTAGCTGGATGAGGCACAACCTCCACTTCTCTCTGAGGCATCTGCGCAACTTTTTGCAAGAAAATCTTTTCTAAGGCTAGGGCCATCAGCACTATGTCGTCTGTAGGCTGGAGGACAGATGACAACCTGTGAGGATTTAGTTTTGTGTGAGGCTAACCTGCAGCATGTATTTCCATTCATGAAGCGCCTCACCTTGTTGTATATGTAGCAGTTGGTAAACATAGTGTTGAAGTCTTGCATACATTCACTTGCACTCCAGTAGTAGTTGTTCTCTAGTCGTTTCTTGATGGTTCCCAAATCCATGGGAGATGTGATTATGGTATGATAATCCTGATTAGGAAAAAAGAGTCTGTGTGTCAGATTAATGTTGTCCTGCACATTTTTAAAAGTGGTGCACAATCAACATGTAATGTGGTGGCTCAAGCAAGTTAAGTTCATTCCATTTTATTCTGTATATTTAAGACTTGCATGCCTGATTTTGTTGTAATGATGTTGCAGTGATTCTCAGATCAAGCATTCATCAAGTCATTTATATGTGATACAAATGTTGGCCTAAACTACGTAAATAATTCCACCCATGCAGATATTTTTTTTACTTGTCAGCATTCTGAGATTTCTGCCTCTACTGTAATATAAATAAAATTTTTATTTCAACAAATGTTTTGTCAAATTTTATGACGTGTATTAGTTTACACTGTAAATCGCATGTGTGACGCCACTTTCCTGTGTCAATACTCACTGTGTTGTGTTGTTTAAGTGTGCGTGAGCATTAGGAGGCAACCAAACCAAAGCAGAAACAAAAAACAGCAGTTAACAAACAATAACAAAAGAGGGGAAGTTAGAGGAATTAAAAACAGTTTTACTCCAGTGCGCTTTTTCATGATGCAACACACACACCACTTTAGACTGATCACTGACAGTCACACAGAGTATATTGGTGAGTAAAAATGATCTTGTTCAGGCATCTGAAGCATGTATATAACTTTAATTCATTTGTGAATGTCTTCTTTATTTCTTTTGTTTGAATCAAACCATTACTTAGGCACAGAAATATATTCCAACTGTACTGGCTAAAAGAACAACAATATTTTTTCCAAACAACAGATTAACAGCTCAGAAACAAATAAAAAAACATAACTAAGAAACAATCAACAAACAGAAATGTTGTGATGAATACCACACTGAAAGCAGAAACTACTCACTGGTAGTCCAAGAGTGACCGCATCAACAGGCTGGTGAAAAGGCCAGGCGAAGTGATGGCGCCACAGGGATCTGATCACCACATTCTGCATAAACTGCAGCTGGTTGGTCCTCCGGCCCGGTCTGCTGGGGTTGGTCACCTCGGGAGGTGGAGGATTCACAAGCTGAGGAGGGACTGCGTCTGCTGACATGATGATGACACCAGGAAATAAACACGCACAGCTTGTGTTGGTTTCACTTATCTTGTGTGAATTATGTCTGTCAGGTCATCAAAGGTTCTGAGGCAACACCAGCCCACTTCATACATATTTCTCATTCCACACGCTGTGACCTGTTGACATAAAAAAACAGATAAAAAATAAAGGGTTAAGAGTGGCTATCATGGTCAAAACCCATACAAAAACAGTCACAATGCCATGGCATACTGTACAGACAGTGTAAGCCTTTCTTTGCTTTTTGCACACGTGGTAGTGGCTCTAATTCTGACAATAAAACTGACACTTAATTGACACTTAAATGTGTTTAACGACTATGATTGTATCACATAAGCTACTAATAATTAACATTAGTGCCAAACACTGGTCATAAAATTGAGCTTTGTTAAGTCGTGTTGGTGTTTATATGCAGTCATTGCTTGCTTGTGTAGATATAATTCCCTGTTATAATAAAGGTAATGTTCTCATAAAGAGACACCGACCGTGACACGCAACCTTCTGATCTGGAGTCAGACACGCTACCATTGCGCCACAGAGTCTTCTGTAAGCTGGTGGATACTGGTGAGTGCAGGCGAAGTCATTGATACTTTCTATCAAGTGCATGGGCAGCAGAATAATTTTAAATTTTTCTTTTGATTCAGAAGCTATTGTCTAATTCTTGAGGTGACAAAATGTCTGGATTCTGACAAACGTGATCTGTGAAAGACAGAATTCACTATAGGCTCAAACTGTAGTACTATCATGTATTTATACTTTATGTACAATGGTATTATTGTTTTTTGCGACCTGATACAACAGTGCTTGAAATTAGTCAGTGTTAACCACGTGTTAGTTTTTATTAGTGGCTGTGTTATCTGCTGATCAAGTGTGATTGTTAGCTGCTAATAACAGATTATCTTGCTGTTCGACCAATTTCTCTCAAAGTAAAAACTCATTTACTTTACATTGCAACTACACAATGGACAACATTTGTGTGTATGTTTGTATGTATGTACGTACAGTATACGCACATACAAACAGCACTCTGTTTAGCACAAAGCTTTTAAATCCATATTCCTGGTTGCCTTTGTTCTTCATATTTCCTTGCTCTTCTTGACCTACATGTAAAAAATGATTTACTTACATTACTCTGTCAAATATAATAGAGAAACAATAACTTTACTTGGAAGAAGTGATTACATGCAAGGTGCAAGTTTTGCAAGCAACAATGTGCTTTAAACGTATATCATTAATTCTTGTAAGCCACTGTACCAAACTCCAGCATTATATAAAGTTAAAGGCATTAAAAGGCGCTGACCCTGACGTGATTTGAACACGCAACCTTCTGATCTGGAGTCAGACGCGCTACCGTTGCGCCACAGAGTCCCTGACGAGCAGGTGCCATGCTATTTAAGCTAGCATTAGCATAGGACTTACCGAGCTATTCTTTGAGCTCGAGTCACAGAAAGTTAAGACAGCACTTTTCCACATTGAGATGAACTACAGAGCATGTTTTCTATTAAAAATACTCGAAGAAAGTTGTCTATTGTAACTTTAAGCTTCCCATAAAACTTAATGAACGTTAATCAGCACCAAGCAAAAAAAAAAAAAAAAAAACATTCTCTAGTTTACCTTCAGTAATGTTATAAAAAAGTTAAGCTGGACAGAGAGAAAGACAAAAAAAGACTTACAATAGCAACAACTCAAGCTATCATTTAGGAAAAACTAATGGGTTGAATTTTGTTAAGTGGAAAACTAAAGCTGGCGTTCTGTTGGTGTTTTTTTAAGCGCTGGGGGTGCATTTTCGGGGAAGGGTGCTTTTTCTGGCACAACACCTGTAAAAATCAACCTAACGTGTTTTAAACGTTCAGTCTGCCACCACATCAAACACACAATAACATACGTCTTTACAGGGAAGGAAAACGTCCCGCTAATACTAACAATGTTTAATGTAACTGAATATCACACAGCTTACTTGAAATGAAATGAAATTTGAAATCTTGACCATCTTTGAAATGGTCAAGTTTGAGGTCAGAGTTGTCACACGGAGCCTTAGGAGAGAGCTAACGTTAGCTGTTCTATTCCGATAAACAGAGTTACTGTATCGCAGAGCATCACGGGACAAACAACTGGTAAAATAACTACAGCGTAACAACAACTAAGCTTTTTACTGATTTGTTGTCTTTTGAAAGCATGTTGGAGCGACAGTCTGGGAGCTGCTATAAGTTACAAGAGTCTCTTGACAAAGTCTAATAAGCCCTACAGGTTACCTTTACACCAACTTGGAAATTGCAAAATCTCTTGCTGACACAAACCCGCTGCTCGGAGGCAACGTTTTCCCGTCTTCCTCAGCCTCACTGGGGGATTGCTGAGAAAAATTAAAGATGGATGCTGCCACCTAATGCGCTGGGGAGGTATAACTATATTAGCTGTGTCAAAAATAAACATTTCTCCTTTACTTCGATAGTCGCTATATTCTTACACAGTAGGCTAATATGTACAGTTTACAGAATATAACTTATGTATGCTTTCTTTTGCACAACCGCAATTAAGTGGAGATAAGAATTTGGCATTTGAAAGCATATTGAAACATGTTTTTTTAAGAAATAGTAATTTAGAAAATTTGTTAAAGCAAAACAGAGCTATATTATATTGTTGTCGTTCTAACGCTTATTGTCCCTCACTCGTTTCCGTAACTTCGGATCATCACACACATGCGCAGAGAAGTCCCTCCGCACCACATTCCCCGCTTCTGCTCCTCGCAGTTTCCTTCTTGCACAGGCAAACAACCAAGAGCAAACCACCTGATATATGCGTTTTCCATGGTCGTCTGAATAAATATACGGAATTTTCCTTCATTAATCTTTACGACGACTAACAGTGGGACCGTGAAGCTGCATTAAATACCCGTGAGTATCGGCCTATAACTGAATCCTCATTGTTTGAATGGAGGGCCCCCTCCGTGGCAGTTCTGCCAAATTGTCAACAGCATCAGTTACTTTAAGGCAGACGGTTATATTAACAGACGCCTTTAACATTACCTCGCATTTAAAGCCGTTTCGACTAACATTGAGTTCGTATCGTTTTCTGTCAAATAATGACAAATATCGAATTTCGGAACAATTTTTGCATCTAGCATTACAGTAGGATGCTAGAGTCAGTTTAGAGTTCAACTTATCAAGATATACGATTTCGCTCTTTGTTTGATTTCTCCGGTGAATATATTACATTTAAACACGACTAATATAAGTCATTTGTCGACTGTGTAAACTCGACTGTATATTTTTTTTTGTTTATCACCTGTAACTAACGTTAATAAGTCAAGTTAGCATTTGCTAGCTAAAGCTAGCTGAGATGGCTAACTAAATGGGTTGCTAAATCTGCCACATTGGTCTGACTAGCCTGTCAAAGCAATATCTGTTCAATTATTTTGTTCATCAAGCTTTTGAAGAGACAACTATTATAGCTTTAAATATTATCAAGCAATCAGTGTAATTACTCATTTTTTAGATATTGTGCAATTTCCATCAAACACTAACGTATCACATCGTTTTGTCTTAAAATATTATTTTTGTCCTCTTGTTGCACACCGCTTGAAACCACCACTAAATCAACCCCTGTTACTTATGTTTTCCAGGATTGTGCACAGTAGATGCTAGTTTCTTCACCATGGCAACAGAAGACAAGAAGCCAGAGACGGATACAAAACCCCCGGTTGTACCATCAGCATCAGCCAGTCAAAGCAAGGTTTGGATTAAAAATAATAATAATTTTACTGTTACAAAATCCTGCAGGTTCCTTCTTTATTGCAACTGTAGCACTTTAGTATGGTAATTGCAGTAAATATCTGGAATAGGAATGTCAGGGTGGGATTTGGGAATTTGGGGAAATTACTGGTTTTGTTTTTCTTAAATGTCAGGTTTCAAACGTGTTTTTTTAATTTACAGTCTGCACCTGCGAAGCCAAATTACAGCCTGAAATTCACACTAGCTGGCCACACTAAAGCTGTCTCCTCAGTCAAATTCAGTCCCAGTGGTGAATGGCTCGCCAGTTCATGTGAGTTCTCTGTCATGGTAACTTTAAACCTTTGGATATTTCCTATTAACTGAACTGTAGTGAAACCAGATCTGTGGAGCTTGTAGCATCCCTGACTCTTATCTATTTTGTTTTTACAGCTGCTGATAAGCTCATCAAAATCTGGGGAGCATATGATGGCAAGTTTGAGAAAACCATTTCTGGACATAAACTGGTGAGTATATCTAGTAGTTATTTTTACTGCTGAATTGTTTGTATTGTATGCATTGTATTTTTATCAGTGTGGTAGTAGCTTTGATAAAAAAAATCAATAATGACCAGTAACACACAAGCCACGGTTTTGTTATTTACTTTTCTTACCTTATACAGGTTTAAATTTATTTAATTAGCAGGTTAGTGTGAATCTATGCGTACATGCAGCATCACGACTCACAGACTGTACTGTAGTGACAGAAGGAGCTTCTTTCTGCCTTTTTGTTTGTTTGTGTTTTCTCTTCCTCTGTTATAGCAGACTGGCAGTGGAATTATGTGGTGGAAAGCAAAAATGTTAGATAATAGATGTAAAAAATGCAGAGGCATCGCTCTGTGTAATAATCTTTGCCTTCAATCATCCATTCACTCCACTGTGCTACTTTTCCTGTCTGCAGCCTTTCGTCATATGCAAATGTTCTTGTAAAGAGCAGATTATAGACTCATTTATGTATATACATGACAGAGGAATCATCGTTCTCCAGGAGAAATCTACCACCTAATCTGATCGGAAAAATAAGCCTAGATCCTAGTAAAGATAAATTATTCACAAAGCATCGGAGCCCTTAAAAGAGCTTGTAAGGTGAAAAGCTGTTAAGAGTAAAGAGGAGGATTTTTAAAATGCTCAAGAGTTTTTTTTTTAAATAGAGGAGAACATGACAGAAAGAGGGAGGTAGAAGAAATATTCACCAGACACTCACTGACAGTGAGTTCATGAAAAGCACCGTTTCTATCATGCAGTGACAATGTTTGTAGTCATTCTCAATAGATTTCTGCTCACGTCACCCACCATAATGTCAGACATTTAAAAATGATCACAACATCCAACGATGTTACAGTGACGACTCATGTCTGTCGCAACCTTAAATCATATTAGGCTTCTTTTAAAGTATGGATTATAATGTAATTTATAGAGAGTTAATAATTACACAGTTTATTAATATGAGATTAAGCATGTCACTTTCATTGTCCATTGTGTGCCCATTATCAGCAAGTGCACTTTTTATTTCTATATTGTGACAAGCAATGCACTCAGAGCCAGTTTTCTAACAATCCCCATAAATCATCAACCACAAAAAGGCTTTTTTATGTATATTTAATGTAATAGAATTAAAGACAGTTAGTTCTCCAGAGGCCACTAATTGCTACATGAACCTCTGTCCTGTTCACACTTCAGCCATACCCACCCACCACACTACATCAACAAGTCCAAATACAACACAACAGTACCGCTGTTTACAACACTAATAATTTAACAACTTTAACATTTAACATAAACACAATTTAACAACAAGCGAGATTTCCAATTGTTTTAGTACTGAATATTTTTCGATCAGCTAATCGCAGGTTTTAAAACAGCGTGTCATCACACTTTGGGCACTATGTTCCTAATTATTTGCTGTGTACTGCAGGGCATATCTGACGTGGCCTGGTCATCTGACTCGAACCTCCTGGTTTCAGCATCAGATGACAAAACACTGAAGATCTGGGATGTCAGCTCTGTAAGAGAACATATGTACTGTGAGAATTGTGTATAACTGCCTTCACATTACTGCAGTTACCTTTTTATCACGATTAAAGCCGCAGCGCGTCCTCTGAGAAAAGGTTTGATACGGGTTGCGTTGTTAAGTATGTGACATGTTATTCGTTTTTCTTTCATTCAGGGAAAATGCTTAAAAACTCTAAAAGGTCACAGCAACTACGTCTTCTGCTGCAACTTCAACCCCCAGTCTAATCTTATCGTGTCAGGATCGGTGAGTGCTAAAGCTTTTGAAACACTAAATGAAAACCAGATGTTACACCATCGCTTAGACACTCGGACCATTACACAATTACAAAAACGAATGAACAGTGACGAATGTTTGTGTTTCTTGCTTCAAGTTTGATGAGAGTGTGAGGATATGGGACGTGAAGACTGGGAAATGTTTGAAAACCTTGCCTGCTCATTCCGACCCCGTGTCTGCGGTAAGTTTAAAAAAAAATTCTTTACAGTAGACAAACCCTTTATATTACCATGGCAACAACAGAGTGATGATCTGTCTCGACTTGCAGGTTCACTTCAACAGGGACGGCTCCCTGATTGTGTCCAGTAGCTATGACGGTCTTTGGTGAGCACAAACTCTGTTGTTGTTATTATTATTACTGTTACTATTCACTGCAGATTATGATGTTAAGTGCATCATTAATCTTTAACCTCAGTAATAGTGACTGTGGAAAATGTCAAACTGTGCTCTTCATTCACAGATTACTGCTCAGTCACTTTCAGACCAAATAAATCGTCTAACTTATTAGTCACAGTGTGATGTGTAATTCTGTACTGTTATGCTTTTTCTCCCTGGCTCCACACATTCAGTCCATGCATGTGTGTGTCAGTGTGTTCCATCACTCTACCTACCAAGGAAAAATACTCTCCTCTTTTCTTGCCTGTTTAAAATCCTGATCCATACTTCGAAAGATGTGCTGTGACAGCAGCACCTCTTCTGATTTTGAGAAATGTTGCCAAAAAATGAAATATCTTAATATCCTGTAATTATTTTTTTAAACTTATACAGCCGAATCTGGGACACAGCGTCGGGGCAGTGCTTAAAGACACTCATAGGTAAGATAATCCAGTGTATAAAACGTTTCCTGACCTCATTGCATTTTCAGTGTACATTTTATCATACATCATATGTATTTTGTCTTGCAGTGCATTGATGGACTAAATGTGTAAAAACTTTATTTTGAGTATCTCGATATACTCGACAAACCACTGTTTATGTGCTGACTATTGTTCTGTTTATGTTAGATGATGACAACCCTCCTGTGTCATTTGTGAAGTTTTCTCCCAACGGGAAGTACATCCTGGCTGCTACACTGGATAAGTGAGTATAAACTGCAGTAGAGAGAAACTTTACATGTTGGTTAGTATGATCTGCATTTGTTATTATCCTTTTTATACAAAGTTCACCAGCAGGGGGCGGTAGAACACAGCTGCTGTTTTGTATAACTTGAATGTTCATGAATGTGTTAACAGTATCAAACCAGTGTTTTTTTTTGTCTTTGTTTATTTTTCAGCACGCTGAAGCTGTGGGACTACAGCAAAGGAAAGGTAATCTGATCTGACAAGTGTAGTAAAATCCATAAAATAAACAGCTCACCTTATAGTATATGGTTTTACTAGATATTTAAATGTAAAAATATTTAACATTCCCTTGTCCTTTCTCTAATTCAGTGCTTAAAAACATACACCGGTCACAAAAATGAGAAGTACTGCATATTTGCCAATTTCTCTGTCACCGGTGGGAAGGTGAGAACTCTTCATCGTTGACAGTTGATCTTTAGTGTAACACACAGAACTTTCTATCTTCTGGGTTTGTTTTAATAAAGCTCAAGACATTTAACGTTTGTACAGAGGTTTACACTCATGAAATTAAGCGGCTGCTCTTTTTTTTTTTTTTTTGCAGTGGATCGTGTCGGGCTCAGAGGACAACATGGTTTATATCTGGAACCTGCAGACGAAGGAGATTGTGCAGAAGCTCCAGGGCCACACAGGTACAGAAGACACATTATCTTCCTTTTGCTAAGCTTAAGATCTAGCACTAGAAGACGACAGTGTTTGTGGCTCTGTTAATAAATAATATTCTGGGTATAATATGTTTATAAAATCATCACCTGCTGTTTTTTAGCACAGTTTCAATTTTCCTCCTCATCTCTTTCTTTTCAGATGTCGTCATTTCGACTGCTTGCCACCCGACAGAGAACATCATCGCATCTGCGGCTTTAGAAAATGACAAAACCATCAAGCTATGGAAAAGCGACTGCTAAGCCCATGTGGATCTTTTGAACCATTCATATTCCTTTTTTTTTTTTTTTTTATCCCTCCCTCCCCCCAATTTTTTGTTATAAGAAAAGAAGACTTTTTCCCCCTAAGAGCTCCTGCTGGATGCAGAGTGCTTTGAGGTAATGAAATTCAGCAAGGACAACCAAATGAGACATCAGCCACATACAGTATCAGCAGCATCACTTCTGCAGCGGATGCTTTTCCGCCTCGTCACATCCGAGATTTTTCATCGGTCTGCTCCATTTGGTGACTTTTGTTATACAACGTTCTGGTGCTTCAGTATTTTTAACACTGCGTTAACCTCGATGTCAGTGCTTCATACTAGCTGCCACACGCACATTTCTGGTCGTGTACGATAAATGTAATGGTTATAGGGCTTTTCTGTATGCCTTCTGTTGTCACTTAATTTGCCTGTGTAATTGTGTAGTAATGACATCAAAATTACATCAAGTCTTAGGTTAAAAAAAAAAAGTACCTTTTTGTCTGTTATTTGTTGAAGTGGTACCACTATTACTATTTTAAAAAAATCCTTATCAACTGTCAGATCTCAAGCAAGCGCTGTGCCATAACACATTTTTCCAATTCAGTCATTTCTGTGCTGATAATTAGGGAAACGAACCAGGCGTTGACTGTAGCGTGATGTTTGGGAAGTATGTGAATAAAGTCAGAAACACCTGAAGAAAAAGTGACGCCACATTGAGACTCTACTTTTAAAATCTCATTTTAACTTTTTACAGTGACCAAACGCAGTTTTGTGTTGTTAGGATTTGTACATATTACATTGCCATGCACTGTGATTTGATCATTAACTCTCTCTCTTTTTTCTTTTTAATGTTCACTTTTGCTTGATTAGTTCATAGTTGTGCACACAAAGCCGGCAGCATCTGTTCTCTGTAGTTAACCTGGATTTTGTGGAGTATATGTTTGCATTCAACAGCTACAACCTGCAAATTATTAATAAAGGCAGTTTTTGTATGTTTCACGTTACAGAGTCATGAAAATGTTTGCAAAATGAGTTCACACGCACCTTCAACATTACGTTATGTTTTTAATAACCTCTTTTTTTCTGTTCATGAGAGAACATTAGAGAACAACCCACAAAGAACAGATGACAAAAAATTCCATCTCCTTAAAACAGACAAAAATATAATGAAAGAAGACAAATTCCCGTCTCGCAGCGACAGGTTGAAAATGGCAAAGTAAAAGGCGACACAGTTACCAAAGTGCCAACGCTGGCTATTCCTCTCATTTTCAATCTGAAAATTGAAAAAATTCCACAATGTATACAACAGCCCACAGAAAAAAAGGGAAAGAACAGAGTACATAAGCAGGGGATAAAATTACCTTTGTACAAAAATAGAACTTTTTCCAAGTGTTTTTTTTTTTTTTTTTTTTTTACTTCAACATTTTACTGTTTATGCAACAAAGAAAGCAGTGATTGTTTCACAAGCTCAGTTTTTCCTGATTACACTTTTTAAACATACAATTGCCAAGCAACACATACATTTTGGAGGGTTTAAAGTCATAACCTTTTTGTTTTCTTTTTTTTGTTTTGTTTTGCTCTTTCATAGCTTTTTTTTTTTTGCGGTCCCATCAACTGCTGTGAAGCTGGTACTGGTTCTGAGTTTAGAGCTGCTGCGATTCTGCTGGTTGATCAGGATTCATTTTTATAAAGGCTAAAATGCAAAAACCTTTCATATATTTGTGAAAAACAAAAACAAGCAGGAACAGTTTGGTCTCCCTCTTTCAATGTTGGAAATATTCAAGGAACAGATCTGTTGATATATATTTCTAAATATATACACATATACATATTAACAAAATATAGCTTTATGTTATAAAGCATTCATGTAGGTTATCATTCTATGTGGCTGATCGTTTCTTTATCGTTTCTCTATGGGTGTCTGTCCATTTTTCTGCAGGGGAGTGAGCTTGCACGTCATCCACGTTATGGCTTTAGATAGCTGTGGTCACCATTCACAGTAAACTAAGAGGAGGAGACATGAGAAGGGGGTGCTAATTAATTTAAAGTTGGGTCACCTAGTTAGCAAACATTTAATTGCTTAATATTTACTTGATTAAAATCTGCATTTCATTCAAAAGGACATATATAACTCTTGCCTGTTCTTACAGTTTAACGAGAGTAGAGTTTCTCTTTGCCACAAGGCTTACATTGAAAACATATGAGAAAAACTCTATTGTTTAACCAGACGAGTATTTTTCACGTACTGTAAACTGAACTCTAGCTGGCAGTCAATACTGTCACCTGGTTATTCTGTAATAAATGAGGCCACCTCACTGAAACTATTAACAAAACAACAAGCCAACAGGTCGTACTTAAGTTATTGCTACCTTTTCTTATTTTTCACTGAGGTTTCGTCTGACCCAAAGGAACACTGATGATAACAATAAACGCTGTGACAAAGTTCGTCTGATTAAACACTTGTAGAAAAATTCAAGTAATGTTGCAGTGCTGTTTCTCTTCCACTAGAGGGAGTTCACAGTCGCTAAATCGCCACAGCTTCCCTCTCACTCACCGTTGAGAAAGTAAATGTTATAGTCCTGCTGGAGGTGCACAGTATTGTGACATTTCGAAAGTGGCATCTTCACATGGAAAAAGATAACTGGGTGTCTGGGGAGCAGTTTCACATTTGCCAATTTTCCCCCATTGGAGGCCCCACAGCTGGCCCCAAAATCCCAATGACAAATTGACACATAGGTCAGTGTTTCATTGGTGCCTTGGCCAGAAACGGTCTCCATGGTGCCACCATAACTAGAGAGCATTTCACTTTCTTATCATCAATTAATAAGTTGACAAACTGTCAAATATCGTTGATCACTGAAGGCAGATAAATCGACAGCTGCTCCCGTTGCTTAAGTGATGTTCTAAATGCTGTGTGAAGTGAAAGCAACCACAAAATGGAAACTGTAAAGCAGGAGACATGTGAAATATGTTCAGGACATGAAATACAAAAAACAAAACAAAAAATCATTATTGTGATTCAAATGTGAAATTCAATCATTACTAGACTTAAAAAAGTTTGGATTTAAGAGAAAATTTAAATCGTTTAAGTTAGCATAATTATCTCAGTTTGTTTTTGACTTTGACTTAAAGTTTTAAATGGAAACGCTAAGTTTTAAATTATTCAATATAATAATTGATTCTAATTAAACACTGACAGATGATTACTGATGTGGCAAACTCAACACTCCGCAAACTTTCTCAGTTCATCAAAGGATAATAAAAACACAGTGCTCAGGTTTTGTCATATTTCAAGGTCCAGATAGTGTCAAGGTGCTTATGAAAAGTCTTAAATATGCAGATCTTTGAATTGAATTCTGTTTTAGTTCTTTTGTGACATCTAACTTCGCAATTATCTAATGTGTCCTTAACTTCTGCTACACTCCACTGCTCCATAAAACGCTTTCAAATGAGGGAGGACTCATAGCTGTTTTGTAATCAGTCACGGCCAAATGAACCAGAACAGAAAAACAATCCAACATTTGAATAGTGGATGAAATTAACCCAAATAAGATATCTCCAGTCTAGTAATAATGACAGTGGCGCCCACACCTCACAAACACTTGTTTTAAAAGGAATCACACCTTTTGAAGCCGTATTAAAATGCACCCGCTCTGTTGTCAATCTTTGGAAATGCACTTAATGCATAGTTTTGCAGCAGCTACAGCATTTGGAGAAAGAAAAGGAGTAATTAATAAAGCATATTCATACATAAAATAGAGATGTTAACATTTCAGTTTGACTTGAATCACACTTTGTTGTCCAGGGAAGTGCAGAGAGAGAGCGAGCGTGGGTGCGTGTCCCTCTGAGGAGGAATACAACTGGGGCGTTCCTGATTGGGCCTGAATTCAGGCTCAGAGGTCGGTTCCATCAACATCAGCTCTCTGTCTATGAACCCGACTCCACTATCATGAGGTTAAGTGCCAAGTAACAAACAAACGATGGCTCCGCTGCAACAACACGCACTTCTCCCCTTATACTGTCAATGGTTATAAATGAGTGTCGAGAACTGTAGGTCTGAGAGATGGAAACAGAGGTAACTGTGCTGTTGTTAAAATGAAAACAGAAAATAATGTCAATACTGTATATGGCTGTAACTTTCTATACAGGTAGATATGAGGTGTTCTCAAAAGCTAATACCCCCCAGCAGAGGGATATCTGAGTGTGGAGGTGTAAATGGTGTGCTGAAATCACAGAAGGGATGAAAATGAAAGACCGGTGTCATGACGATGGTTCTCCACAGACGAGACTCGCTTTTCGGCGACGTTTGTTCTGATCACGCATAAGGTTTCGACCAAGGCCAAATGTTTCAAATGGGTTGATAAAAAGTTGTTCCTGTGCCTGCTGGTTGTCTTTCAGAGCCTCCAGTGATGCTCGTGTAGCATAAAGCTAATGTGAGACCTGCATTCTCCTGTGTGCAGAGAACTGTTCAGGTTGTACATAAGCTCTCCCATCTCTTTATCGATTACTACATAACCGAAGGGCTGATTAGTTGCAATATGTTGTCCTCCGCGATGTTGCACAGTGCTAATAAAGTAAGACATGGTTGGATTTGTTGGAATTGGGCAGAGACCTGAGGTTTTTTTGAGCACTTGCAGTCTTGTCACACCCACCTCCGAGTTCTACTCCAGAAAGCTCACACTTCAAAAAAACAAGTGCAACAACTGACGTGTCCAGTCAAGTCAGGCAGGAACGGACGAGTTCCTTTAAGCAGAACCCCCCATAACCACCCTCCCACCCCCCACCGCCACCACCGCCGCCGCTCCCTGAAGTAAGTTCAGTCCTGAAAGACAGAGAAGGCTCAAGACCAAGTCTAGACAGCCCTCTGAGTCCACGATTGTCCCGATCACAACGCTGAGTATCCAAATATGACATCATCACCATTTAATTTGAAATTTTTTCTTTTTAAATATACCTGCGAGCATAACTGCCGGTGTTAACACCTGATCATCTCTGCTTTTTTCTTGTCAAGATGAAAATGATGGCTCAGTATGATCCTCTGTCCGTCCTCATTTCAGCCCACTGTTGTGTCCCTCATGTTGTCATGTGATTCATATATATATAGATATATACACATATATATCTATATATATATAGATATATCTATATATAGATATATCTATCTATATATATATATATTTCTTATTTATATATTTTTACAAGGTATAAAACACACCCATAGACGTGATGTTCACTGTTTGGGGACACGTCAGAGGGAGCTGAGAGGAGAAGGGGAGTGGTAGAGGGGAGAGGTTCTCCATCCAGATTTTAAAAAGAGACTCTGCTCCTGATCCAAGGTTGGTGGGGGGGTTTGGTGGGGGGAGAGGGGAAGGAGGGCTCAACCCTCTTTGCTATTATGTCATTTGATGCGGGGCTTCTAGCATCTCCATGAGAAAGGTGTCGATGGGCGTGTCGCCGATGAGCTTGAAGAAAAACAGGTGCTCCAGACATTTGAGGCCGATGGAGCGTAGTGCTGGTAACCGCAGCAACAGCTTAGCGAATCTGCCACAACACAGGACCAAAATTAGACACGAGACTAAAATAATAGCAGCATTATACATCTGATAAGGAAGAAAGAGGATACAGCTGATTTATAAATGGACAATAAAACATGATAGCAGGGTGAACTCAATGCTTCTCTAGTAATGAAAATGAATGAAGGCTTCTGCAGATACTGTATGAAGCAGCTGTCATTTTTAAATCAAACACAAGACTGGTGTGGATTGCATCTCAGGGTAAATACAAGATGCAAGCCCTATTTTTTTTTTATTTCTCTATCCGTGGTTAAAATCAGCAGCAGAACCTGGGGATGCTGCATGTTGTTACTTCTGTGTTTGTGTTCATACCTGCCAGGCTGCTCGGGGTACTTCTGTTTGCAGTAGGCCTCTAAAGACGCGTAGACCTTCTCTCTCAGAGCTTCTACTTCACCTGGGTTGGACAGACCTTTAGAGTCTGTGGATACACACAGCAATGAAAAACAAGCAACGAACCTATACAATCAGATAGGTAAGATGTGGCATGATGATTGTTTTTCACATTCTTTTTTACACTCGCCAATAAACAGCTGAACGTTTCACTCATGGCACCTTACAAGTTGAGTTTTAACCTCGCAGCCTCATTATGGACGTGTGTCGCCACATTCTGGGTTAGTCCAATTAGGACTGTTATTTCAAAGCTGCGCTAATTTAAGCTCCAATGACACAAATGCATCATTGATTAACATTTCTGATGAACAAAGCTTTGTGCAATTGATCAACAATGAATGAACATTTGTTGCTAATGGCTGGACTAGATCACACAGTGTGGGAAAGGAAAGACTGAGGGCCTTTTTAGCCTCAACCTCCCCTCCCCGAATGCCCCCAAACCTCTTTGCTTTCTCACTGGGACCAGTTTACTGAACCCCTAATTAACACGGAACCAGGCTGAGACGTAAACCGGAGGCCAGTGGGCCTGGATGTGGCTTGTGGAACACAGAGGATTAGTGTATTTGAGGTGAACAGATCAACAGTGGCCCCAAAGGAACTGAGAGAGGCCCCGACATTGAGTCATTAAAAACCTGGGTAACAATTTATACAGAACAACACACTGACAGCAGAAGTATTGCTAATGAATCATACTGTATTCTAGCAATATTTGTTCTACAACAAGGTGCTGCTGTGCGAGAACAATCACTTATTAGAAATATGTCGTCAGCATTAAATTCTGTTGTGGATGCTTTATGTGTAGCTTGGTGATCTTTTATAGTAGCCGTGCTAGGAGAAAAAATGGTTGTAGAGCACCTCAGAAATACGAAACCTAAACGCAACTCATAGCCAATTATGTTACTGTTCACTTTTCTCTACTATCTTCAGTCATTTCTCTGACGTACTGAGCAAGTCAATAGTTTTGATTCAATTTAAAATTGAACCTAGAATAAAAGGTAAAGAACCTAGTTCTTCAGTATTTGCTCTTTTTTTAAAAAAGAAACCCATAATTTACAGCTTCTTTAATCTGCCACAACAAATCAAAGCACACACACAGTGATAGTTACCTGGGTTGAACAGGACTATAGCTCGAAGGCATCCCAGTTCTGTCTTATCCATCTGCATGTCCCTCATCTTAGACACCAGTTCTGTCAGCACTCTGCACAAATACGAGAAAAGTCAGAGATCTGGCTCAGCATTGTTGGAAATGCTATTTCAAGTTTGCTTAATCCTTCTTGGCTACTGTGTTTGTGTTATATCAGAAAACCAGACAAGTGCCAGAAGAGTTAAGATCACAGGAAACCATTTGAGTCTAATTGGTACATTTCTGTAAATGACACACAAAGCTTCGTATAGACTGTGGCATTAAAAATGTGTTTTAACTACTATCCAGCTCACATCTATTTAAAAACAAATACACACAAAGCGTACTCCCAGCCCACATTGGCACAGTTAGGTCGGTGGAAAAGTTTACAACCCTGCAAAGTAATTATATTTCATACGTGGTTTTTCATAAAAGGAAAGCCACGGAGTCAACACAAGCTGTAATCTAACACCAGCGCTCCTACTGTCTGCGCGTGACATCACCGGTGGGAGTGTTGGTGCGTAGAGCCGCTCGAACTCCTCACCCCTCTTTGACTCAGTCACACCCTCTCCCCGCGCTCTTTATTTTTCCCCCCCTCGCTATGTAGCTTTCTCCCCCCTCGGACACGGGCAGTAAAGTCAATTGCGGCTCTAAGCTCATTCTAATTCAATTTGCTCTGAGGAGGAACAACAGGGCTAAAAAAAAAAGAAAGAAAGAAAAGAAAAGAAAAGACTCAAGTGTTTAACTTAATCAGTCTCTTCATTTGTATGGTGAAGAGAGAGGGGAGTAGATAAAGCAACATTATCGCTTCTCTGTATCTTAATGCTTGCCACAGCTAATGCAGAGATGGAATATGTCCTGTGGCTGTGAGCGCCAGTGACTGAGCATGGAGGCTGGTGTTTAGAGGTGCAGAGACGCAAGCAGTTCAGTGTTTCTGCGAGACCCCTGGTGCATACAGGTGTACATATTTAATATACTGGAGTCAGTCAATAGTTCCTGTGCTGCATTGCTTTTCATGAAGCACCCTTCTGACTTCTAGTCTACGTGTAATATTTCAGCAAAAAGAAATCTAAATGTCATTCTGTGGAAAAGTAAACCACTTTCTAAGAAAAAGTTGTTAAACTTGTAATAATGCATTATTACAAATAACTACAACATATTCTTTATAGGTCAATAATCAAAACCAAAACTGCAACTGAAAAAGAAGAGTCATGTACAAGTAAATGTTTTACACAATTTTAACTGGTAAAACTAATGAATCCTTTATTGACATCAGAGATGAGAGAAGAATGCTAAAGCTAGGCCAACACCGTCTGGATTCGGCCTGACTTAGCCCCAGATTGGCAAATTATGGAATAGAGTCAAATCTCAGTCTGATTGGTTGATGTGGTAGTTTGTGCAGGGCAACAGGGCCAATCCAGCGACATTTCAGAAATTCGTTTGGTTGTCCTGCAGTGTGAGCGGTTCAACACAAACATATCACCTACATTAGTTTAAAGATGATTACAATTAAGTGGAAGAAAGTGTTGTGGTAATAATTACCTGTCAAAGATGGCTCCCACTCCAGCACTATGGGCGCTGTTGCGGTGGACGTGCAGCCCGGTCGCCAACAGAATCCCGTCTTTAACTGCTATCGAACGGTGTGAAAATGATGCAATGAGTAGTTCATTCCACCCTGAGACAGAGATGGAGAAGAAAGGAAATGAGGAAAAAAAAAAAAACTATACAAAAACAAAACAAGCAAATCCCAGTACAAAAGTTCACACACCATTCAAGCAAAATGAAACTGACAACAAAGGGGGAATTCCAATGAATCAATTAAGCTGTGCGGTAAAAGCGTGCAGCTTTCACAAGCACCGGCATCGGGTTATTACTAAGGCATTTGAATCATATGCTTTCTGAAGAGACAGGCGTGTAAAAGGGATGAACTGCGCCTGCCATCACAATAAAGACAGCAGGCTTGATGTGCCAAAGCAGGGGCTTGACACAGAGAGCACTGAAGACACAAGACGCTGCCTTTTGAGTGACAGGGCTCCTTTAACTGTTCTGCCTGGCAACACTCGCCTCTTCTCCCCAGAGTTGAGTTGGGTATGAGAGACGAGCCGGGATGCTTTTATCTGTGATACAGCAGAACTAAAGCGGTTATTTATAGAAAAACCTGAGAGCTGAGAAGAGACAAGCTCTCCAGAATAATGTCTCTCTCTCTCTCTGCGCTGCTGAAGTCTCTCCATCTTTGTTATGTGTGGAGGATAAAGAATGATGGTAGGATTTCTTTTTTCAGGGTAAGGGATGGGTGTGTAATAGCATTTTTCTTTTCCTGGAGGTGGATTTAGAATATAATGGTGTAATTTGGAGCGACAGCCAGGCAACAGGGGCAATGTGCTGGGAGAACCCAAAAGACCTTCCTGCATGTGATGTTAGTGATTGTACCAGAAGTGACAGATGATTCACTCTGTTACGTCGCTGCTGCTCCTGTGCGGATCCTGTGCGGATCCTGTGCGGTTAGCTTGCTCTTCTACGCACAGCGGATCAACACTGTGAGATGTTCGAAAACTGTTCTGGTGTTCGACGCTCGTCTCGGTCACGTGACTAAAGAGATATTCGTTATAAATTAATCTGTAAATTCAGATACTCAGAAAGTCTGAGAGATCTAACAGGTAAAGCGTCCACATCTGCACACAGCTGATTTACCAACCTTGTTACAGTGTGTCTTGAGAATGAATGCGCACACCTGTTTCTGTTAAACGCTTCAACAAGACTGAACATGGTTCAAACTAAGAACGGACAGATTTCGGCTACAACAACATGTAACTGAATACTCTTGTATAGTTAGTTTAGGCTAACACTTCGGGATGCAGTGTGCTTCTCAGTAATGTTTATGGAGAAGTAAAGTGGATAAAAATCTGATGTTCAGACGTTGTCCAGTTCACCTATAAACTATATTGGTTTTGTGGCTTTATTTGAGCTGCCAGAAAGGGACAGACTGAGCTTTTTGTCTGACGCCAAAAACAAAAGGCAATAAATCTGTGGGCATGAATTAATTAATGCGTGTGCACAGATTATTTCATTTCTACTCTTAAATTAGTAATCTGTGGGAGTTTGCACTGAGTTGCTGATTCTTACGGAACAACTTGTGAAACAATCACTTTGGTTCTCGTATTGGACTGTATCCATACGTCTTAGGGAAGGGTGGTTTTTGGAAAACTATCAAGTCAATGCCATTGTTTGTTCTTATGGCTTATGGCTGCTTTTAAAGAAAATGCTCTGCTCTTTATTAGTGTCATTAATTCTTCTCACAGACCTGCTCGTAGAAGAATGACCTGGTCATCCAGCGGCAGCTCAGAGAAGTGAGGGATCCTCTTGGCCCACTCCACTAGAGTGAAGAGTTGTTTGTCAGCCGCCTGACAGATATTTGTCACTGGGTCGTTGGGCTGCAGAGACAAAAAGACACAAATCTGGAAATTTAGACATTTAGGTAGAGTATGAAATGATTAAGTATTATATTTTTATGTTGGCCTGTGTCTCTTTCTTGGCTGAAACCCTGGCGTCAGGTTGATTCACCCATCACCACACACACACACACACACACACACACACACACACACACACACACACACACACACACACACACACACACAC
>JAUYWH010000014.1:15901340-15956486 GCA_034779795.1 Ctenopoma multispine | reverse complement strand
CACACACACACACACACACACACACACACACACACACACACACACACACACACACACACACACACACACACTCTTAACATGAGTACTATATAGTGTGAAGTATTCTCTGAAGAGGAACAAGTAGGAAGACAAAACAAACAGTGATTCTGTAGAGGAAATACCTGCAGAGAGCAAAGAGGTGAACAAGCAACTTTCACCGAGCAGACTCTTTCTTTGGGGATCTTTCAGCTGACACACAAATCAGCCTTTTGGACAGCTAGTGCAGCTCAAGTGCAGCTCAAGTGGCCCCTCCTGATACTCTACTAAAACTGCACCACGAGCACTGAGGAGCATACCAAACTAGGCTAAGCTTGCTAAAGTCATCATTGATGTATCTGTGTACAATGGTTCTTCATAACTACTTACAGTAATGCTGTAATCGTGCAGTCCAGGTTATGTGACTATGACTAAATTCAACAACTATAAGTATTTTAAATTCCTGGCCGTGTATACTGTATCTATGTATTATGTTTATAAGTGTTTCTCTACGTTGTAAAAAAGATTCATTGTTGTTACTGAAGGTCACAAAAGAAAAAAAAAATCATTTTGATAAATGGTACAAACTGTGCCGCTGTACCCAAAATAGGAACACAGACTAGTTTCTCCATAAAATAAAAAGAATGAGGTGAATCACGGACAGAGCTATAATCCTTTATTGATTTCACTTCATTATATCTACTTAAGCCTTGAGAAGAGGTAAGCACAGAGACCGGGAGAAAGGCTAAAGAAGGATCTTCCAGCACTCAGACACAGACATATCTGTTATTTTAATGCATGTTGTATGAGGAACAGTACACTTTTTACAAGCCTCCTCACTTTTTAACTAACTTAAGCTTTCCAGGCTGTAAGTAAAACCACATTTACTAATTAATAAGGCCTCAGAATCCTGTCTGGATCATGTGTCTATCACTATTAAGGTCATACTCCAAGAATTTAATTATTGCGCATAAAATTGATCAATTATCAATTATCATATTTATTCATTTAGTGTTTCTTTACTTAGCAGTTTCAAAGGTCTGTGGAGATTGTCAGTCTTCCAGGTCATGGTTATCCATTAAAAAATCTTTCTGATTAGAGGAGAAACACAAGTGCCAAATTAAAGGAAATTACAAAATATTTATGTCAACCTAAGAAAACAAGATGATATAAATTGAGTTCAGGTGGCAAAATACTTAGATTTCCAAAACTAAAAACAAACAAACAAACAAACACACACTGTTGAATGTTAGTTGCTAAGTTTTCCTGATAAGATTCTCATTCCTCTGTGTAATTTAAGCACCAGTCCAAACACAAGGACTGTCTGTCCTTAACTGTCCCAATACATCAGAGTGGGAAGCATTGTTCTTTGACCCACAGGGAGTTTATGAGTAGTGGTGAAATACTAATGCAACACGCACACAGTAACAAACTCACTAAAATGCAAATCTAGCTGGAAAAGGGGGGGGGGGTTCAAAACAATACTGTCAATCTCTAACAAGTAATTTACCATCATCCCAAGAGTAAATGCCCTTGATATGCATGTGTGAAAACAAAGACTTTGTGCACACGCTTTTGTGCATAATTTTAAATAAAGTAAACATCCTTAAATTCTAAGTATCCCTGTGTGAACTCACACAAAAACAGTCAGCAACTTCTCCCCAACTTCCTTCGCCAAATCCCACAGATCGATGCTAAAAGCTCAGAGGATCCCGACATCAACTGCAGCTCTCAAGAGAAGATTAGTTCAAGATGAAGGAGAAAACATCCCTCCACTCACATCCTCCTTTTATAATAAGCAGGCCAAAGACTATCTCATCCTCTCCTGCACGTTCCCTCCCTACGGTCTGAAACTCACACTGACTGCAGAGTATCACAGATAAGCATTTGAAATATGAAAAAACTTCAATGAGACACACAAAGACTACACTGTTTTAAAAAGTGAAAGAGGATCTTATGAATATTTCAGTATCTGATTTCAGTGGGAGATGTGGACCTTGCAGCTCAGCTCAACAGTTTTCATGAACTAAGAGCTAAGACTAAATAATATAAAAACAATAAAATACATAAACACATTGAGCTAAATCATTCCAAGGGACAGCCCAAGACGAAACAAAGTAACACAGAAGGGGAGCTTCAGCGTGAGCCACAGTCCTCCTACGAATACAAGTCAATGTTCTCATTGAACATGGTGGGCCTCATGAATGTTGCATGGCTATGTTAGCCATGTTTACAGTGACCTGGTTTCTGTGTCTCTGTCTGTGGAGGTGACAGTGAAGAGACACTTTCCTGCAACAATCCTCCAATGGCATCACATTACTGTACTTACTGTTTAACTCAGAGAGCAGCATTGTGATCAAGCCACAACGGAAGAGCCCACTGTGACATGCTTTCCAATCAGATCTATTGGAGAGCAAATACTGTGGGGGGAGTGCTGCGAGGAGCTAGGGCAAAAACTAACTAACTAAAAACATCCACTCGGGACAAAAAGTAAGAAGAAAATTTAAGTCTGCCTACATTGCAAGCAAATCAAAGGGTTTATAACTTGGCACGCTCCACCGCCGCAGTCGATCATCCCAGCAACTTAGAGAAATGCCAGGTTTGCATAGTGTCCTATGAAATTTTCATCACTTCAGGAAGAGAGACGAAAGATTTGCCTTTCAATTTTTCATTATTCTGCTTGAACCAGACTATACTAGCGTGACAACAGAGAGAAAATTGGGTACTCATACAGATCAGTAGGAAAATGAATTACTCAAGTGTCCCACTTTTTTTTGGACTGAAAAAAAAAGAAAAAGAAACTGTCCTCATATGTTGGCACAAGGATGAATCATCATCTACTTATCATCTAAATAAAAGCACTGCTTCTTGCCTAAAGTACAGGAAAAGATAAGGAAGTAAAACTTTATATAAATGAATGCATAGACAGAGACAGTAAACCAGGCATTCACACAGAAATAGAGAAAGACAAAGAAATAGAACTACACAGATGTTTGTTCTCTGTTCCTTCTTTAAGAGAAGATCTCTCCTTGTCTGACTGGAGGCACATTACTAATGCCTGTTTAACTCCTGTTCTAGGTCACCATGAGATAAACACACTTTATTCAGCTTGGCCCAACCCCAGCCATTAGACTGTGGTGGTGGCCTATTCACGGTGTACACTCATGGTCTGGGTTCCCTGTGATTAATTATAGCACGGGGCAGCGCCTCTCAATGGAGACCTCACAGGGGGCAGGAGGGTGGATTGGGGGGTGGGGGGTGCGGGGGTAGTCAGTGGGACTCGGGAGAGAAGGGGAATCCTTGTGGAGCCTGCATGATAATCTGCCAACATCATGGTTCCACTTCAGAAAAGGGTCAGTTTACCCAAATCATTAAAAAGTAATGGTCTTGGTCCTTGTGTTTGCACTATAACAGACAAACCGTGTCGCTAACCCACCTCTTCACCTCACCTCTTGCCACTGGTGCAGGCATAATCAGCCACCCGAGAGTCGAGAGCTGTAGACCAGTTAAGCTTGTTGGAGCCCATGCACCAATATTGGAAACGAAGGCCATGATGAAAACCTCGTACAGGAGCCATCAGTGCACTTTGTCTGTTGAGAACCAGGGCTTCGTTTGTGGTGCTTAAAACACTCAAAGTAGAAACATGTACTATATTGTACTGAATTTCTTTCAGCTCTATTTGGGTCACAGTAGTGATGGGTTCCAATAACTTGCTCCATTTTAGATCCACTTCCACCTTGGTAAATTACCTGGATACAGACAGCAGGAAGGAACAAAAGACTTATATAAACGCAGCGATAACTTACAAACACCGTTAAAAAAAAAACACATGATGGAGCAGTTTATGCGCCCCAAAGTCAACAAAAGTACTGCAAAACGAGGAAGGAGAGTGACATATTGATATCTTTGTATAACGATTTATTCAGAATGCAACCTGTTAATGTAAAAACTACGAGTCTTCGATCTCTGCCTACCGCTGTGACCCGTCAGATTCTGTGAACTGCAGCAGTTTGCCTTCAGGTGATGTTAGTAGTGAAACAGAATTTATATTGTTTTCACTGTATTTTTTATACTTTAGCTCCTGTGGCTGCAGCACAGCCCCACAGTGAATACAGCAAAAGGAAAAATGAATGTGGACAGAGTTAATGTATGTCAGAGATAAAATATGTAGTGAAAGCATAACAACAGAATGTGGTTTAGGTTTGATAGTTACAGTGGCATGTCAGTGAGTGAGCTTCTATCATTTAGCAATATTGACTTACCATTATTAGCTTTGATTGAGGGTTCAGATTAGATTTTTTACTGACATTGTGGAGAGATGTTTATGCATCAAGAAGCAATTACCAAAGGAATGGTGAGCCACGTAACTGATAAACCAAATTAGGGAAGGATTAAAAAGGCTGAAATCCATATTACAATATATCACACTATGACAACGATATTCAAAATTGCATTAAAAAATGTATCATCCGATCCAAGATGTTTCAGAAGTGTGTAAAACATGAATTATGTGAAGATATTTTATATTTTTATGTTGATAGTAATACAATTGAGATAAAAGTTGATAAACAGTAAAACTCCCAGTCCTGTTCACAGTATTCTTCTGTAGTCCTTCAGAAAACCTCCTCTTCTTGGTGTTCGGCAGACAGTGGGCATCGAGGGACCCAACGTGGCTAAGCCCAAACACACTCAGTGCATTAGTGTGTCTGAGCTGCCAGCCGCTCCCCCGTGACTCCCCACTCCTTCTCCCTCTCCCTAATGCCAATGCTCATCTCCTACATTTCCATCTGCCCCCCTAAAATAGCTCCCATTTACTCACATAACAGCCTTCACATTTCTACCTTTACTTCACAGGACATTTCCCTCCCCTGAAGCAGATGAATCCCAAAAGAAGCCCTCCCTGTCTCCTTCCCTCCTTCAGCAGGCTGCCCCACAGCTCCTCTCTTTCTCATGTTCCAGCAGAATTCCTGAGAAAGCTGAGGCTTTGTGGGATGCTTTCAGGAACAGTCTGCCTGTTACATTATTCATCACTCTTAGTCTCATCTGTGTTAAAGACAGCCCACAGTACGCAGCTGATACTGAGGGGGGGGTAGATGGGAAAACTCACAGCTGAACGCACTATTACGAGGTGAACAGGTAAACCAGAGCTCTAGACCACAAGCAGCCATCTCCAAAGGGACCAAAAAGGAGAGGACAAGCAGCAATCATTCAATATCTGATATTTATTACCATCTTTACCAAAAGGCAGCAGGATCAGCGTTAGACTCCACCATAAAAACAGCCACGGCTTACTAAACAGGAAACTAAAAAATGAAGTATACTGGAGTATGTCTGTGTGCAGCCCATTTGGATTAGGTTATAGGTCTGCTGTTTCTGCACTGCACAATTCAATGCAAGCAGCAACTAGCAGCTGGGAAAAAATTAAAACAAACTGTAGACAGTGGTGAGACAGATCCAGGAGGATTTTTGTAAAGCAGAGAAGTAGAAGCTATAAATCTGACAAAGATTTTGCTAGGTTTTACTGGCAGCGGTACAGGACATGTTTTGACAGCTATTCTGTCAGCCATTGATGCAAACCTTGTATTATTACCTTGTATTAGTACAGAATAAGGAAATAGCTCCTCTATCAGCATACTGTGTACGCAAAGTAATGACTAACACTGTATCTGAGTCTTTGCCAGAGAATGTATAAAAATACAAACTCACCGAGCTGGATGGCGCGCCAAGGTTGGTCTCAATGTAGGTCTCAGTTTTGGGTTCCACTGCCTGCTCGGCTTCCAGGATCTTCTCCACGGGCATGTCCTCGTTGGCGCAGCTGGTGGACTCCACCTCGTTCTCATTTTTCTCCTTGGCTCGCTGGCGCTCCTCCTGAACGGCTGCATGTAACAAAACTGGTTCCGGTCACTACTGCTGTTTTTTGTTTTATTTTACACTGATGAGTCTAAAGTATGTTAAGGGAAAGATTTAGAGGTGTAAGAATGTATAGTTTTCATTATTAAGCAGGCAAATACATGTCAAGTAGTTTTAAAACAATACAGCAGATTTTTTTCTCTCAGTAGCTGGTGGAGATCAAACAAGAGCATTAACATTTATCAAATGTAAGGCCACCTACTTACTGCAGTTTTAGTTGTGCAACCTTTAAAGTCTATTGAAACATAAAAATGCTTAGCCAAAGCATTTGGACAAATTTTAGTAAGTCAGAAATCAGCCAGTCTTCAATTTCTCTACAATCAATAGTGTTTGTTGCCTGTGAAGCAATCTACTTTATTTTACCCCAGTGTTGTTGAGATACTAAGCACAAGTCAGTAGAGTTCTAGAAATATAATTGCACTGTTAGATTATTTTATTATTTCTACTAAGAAATATAAATCATGCCAAATGAATCAGAGATGAAATGACTTGATAGGCAAGATGTTTTTTTCTGATTGGACTGCTTCAGTGTGTCTTGGTAAGCCAGTGAATAGTGTATGACCCTGTATGTTTTGAGTTCGTCCATCAATAATTGCTCTGACAGTGCAGATGGAATATATTTAGGACCTTAGAACTAAATTATGCACAATGTAACAGTGTGGAAATGTTAAAGTACTCCTCTCAGTGTCCTTATTAAAGAGATGTGTTTGTCCTGTGGTGCTCAATGACAAACAGCCAGCTCCTTTTATTCACAAATCATTTATAGACACATACATAATGTATGGCCTGTCACTCCTTCGTTATGCCATGTGTGGTTGCCAGAACAGCTTAAATAAAAAACCTGAACAAAAATGAATGAGAGACTTTGTCTCATACATTTTTTTCCCATGTCTTGCATAAAAAGTGATTGAAGCAAAACCGTGTTGGTTCTGTCATCTGATTGGCTTGGCGAGAAGACACAGGAAACGATTTGTGTGCTGAGCAGACACCGAGACTCACTGTGGCCGAGGCAAAAGAAACCGCACCTCCACCCTCAAGTAAGGATGGAAAAGAGGCATGTGTGTGTTTTGTCTTTTCAAAAGCCTATAATTTACTTAATTCCAGACACCGCAGAAAACCGTACTGTGGTTTTTTAGAAGTTTGTCCTCCACACATGGATTAATAAAATCTTTTCGGCATAGCATGTCGAATGATAAAGGACTGTTGGAAATTTAACATCAGCATGCAAGCTCACTGTACACCTGGAGAAGTGTCCTGCCTCAAACACACACACACACACACTGGGTTTACAGGATGATCTGTCTTCTTACGTTTCTCCGTACTCTGGCTGCTATTCCAAGTCCTCAATCAGAGAGGCCGTGGTCTCGTTGGGGGGGAATGGGAAGCAGAGATGAGGAGGGGGGGGAAAGGGGCCCCACTTTTAGAGGAACTGCTGTCTGGAGGTGGAGGTCAGCCCAAGGGTAGAATACTTGTGTTGGAGTCAGGGAGAGGTGAGGAGGGCTGAAATCATGTTAGCTTTATCCCCCCCTCCTGCTCCTGTACTCTCCTAACTGGGAGAGCATAAATTCATTTAATCCTGTTTTTCTGTGGATTCGCTTAGCCTTTTGGGCTACTGCTGCCTTGTTCTCTAACCACAGCCCTCAGGGTGTAGGGGGAGGCTTAGGCAGCACTGTGAGTGAGGCAAAAGGCAGTAAATGATAATATCCTTGAAAGGAGCAAAGAGCCCAACAATGACATAAATACAAAGGGCGGGGAAGGAAGGCCAAGCAAAGGTCAAAACAAATTGGCCTAGAATAGAATAGCCTCTAAAATGTATTTATAAAAAAAACCAACATGTATATTTCTTGTTTACTCAGCTCTAAAAAGGAAGTCTACATCCAATCACACGCGCCTGCACACCTGGTTAACACCTGCAACCATCTCTAGCTCCAGTCTTTACCCTTCAATGCTAAATATGATCTATGCACTCTATATCTGTATTCTATAACCATGGCGACCATAATGGTAAGAGGCAGTGATTGATTTGTTCAATGTGCGAAAGAGTGCTTAACAGCACTGCTGAGAGTGCTAATATTTTGAACACCTTAGGGAGTGTTAAAATTCGCACCTCACTGACAATTTTTTTCCTACGCACAGCTCATCTCTCTCTGGATTTATCCGTTCTGATATCATTCCTTGGAGGTGCTCTATTGTACCAACCCATATTGAATTACAGAAGATACTGTATTTTCCAACGTGTAACATCAAACAATGACAGCCCCTCTTAACAACAGTGGCACTCAAGGGCTAGTCTCGTTCACAGAGCATATGAAGTGGATGCAATCAATCAAGTAAGTCATTAAAAGGAAATGTCTGTGTGAAAATGCGTCAGCGTTGATATTCCAACTATATTATGCCCTCTTTTAATGCAGGTGACTAATACTTTTATAAGCATATTTTTTTCTTTTGCTGTGTCTATTCTAGTATTTTAAGTTGTGGCAGTAATAATCTAGTGGTATCAAGAAATAGATCCAGGTGAATCAGGCCCATTCACCTTCATGCACCATTCACATTTTACAAATTAAAACATGCACAACTTTCATGCACTGCCTACCAGTCTAAAAGCCTTAACAGATAATAATGCTCCGACATTAGCACGGACTGTTGGTTGATAGTTCAACATTTAGTTAAGCACAAAACTTGGCCTATTCAAACACTGTTAATAGCTCAGCAACCACCTATTAAAACAAAGTTATCGCTTCATTATTACTTCTGTGGATTATGCAGCGATTTAGCTGTTTCCCAGAAAAGGTGCTGTCAGTCACATGTGAGAGCTACACCATTGTTTGTGACAATGGTGTTTCAATCTGACTGAAGATTCTGTGTAAAATATTTGTCCACATAAGACCTCTAGTCAAGAGTGAATTCAACTGTGCTCTAAAAAAAAAAAAGAAGAAGGAAGTATTATACTTAAGAACTTAATATGTGACAGTATCGGTCATTAATGCTGAATGTATTTGCAGCTGAGATGGACTCCAGTGTGACATTCATGGTAGTTAAAACACAATTGTGTAAATGTTATAATCCACAGGCTCTATTGATAGAGGACCAGGTTGCATGTGGTAACAGAATGAAGTTTGCAGGAATGTTGCTTCAGTAAATCCCTGATTAGGCCTATTACACTCAGGACACTGGCAGTAAATGGCTAAGCATGCAATGTTTGTTGCCAGGAAGTTACCAAAAGATCATCCATAAATAACAGTAAGCTTGTGGTTTGTCCGTTCTGTTCATTGTTAATTCTACAACTGCTGTTGCTGGGTTAAGTGCACAAGTATAGATGCTAAAAATGACATGAAGCCTGTTTCGGTCTGTAACCAGATGTAGATGTTAATGGTCTGCCCTACACAACTACAAAGTCTGTATGTGGCTTCAACATGTGGCTGATTACATCCCTATATACATTTGAAGAGGACTATGTTGCATTCCATCAGTAGCCTCTAATTTGTTGAATGTGGTGAAAGTTTTCACTATTACAGAACATTATTCAATTAGAGTACTAGCAGATTAAATATGTGCCTTGAGTATCATGTAAAATATGCACACAAACCACCTGTGTGTTTGTGTGTATAAGGAGGCTCACAAAAAAAGGTAAGTTCAGGTTTCAAGAAATCATTAGAAGAGCAGCAGCATGAACGGGGACATCCAGAGGGTGCAGTGGAGGCATAAGTTCACACTGTTCCTTTGCTGTGTTTTAAATTCTCCAGTCTACACCAGTGAGCTCCCTTAGGACTACCTGTTCTTACAAACCCCCGTTCTGTTTCCACACTCAGCCAGACTCGGGTCCTGGGGATGCAACAACTGAATGCAGCATTTCCCCAGACGTTGTGCTTTAAGCAGAGCATGTTTAAATACAGCAGCATCCATGGCTGCAGTACTCAGCATGATGTAGTAGAGAGAAATCACAATATCAAATAAAGGAATAAAGCTTCTATAGTGTGAATGAATTTAGTGGTCAAAGTGAGTCCACTGGCATCTGCTCAGTGTCATACAGACAACAGTTTGAGAAAAGACCAAACTCAGATTTGTTTGGGGAAAACTGCCAACCTAACAAGCCTGTGTTCTCTTGTCCATTATAAAATGGAAAATAGATGATCTCATAAACTAGTTCTCCTAGACCAATGAAGTCATCAAAGATTATATCTATAGATACTCTACTTAATAAAATAGGACCATTATCGTAATTTGTGTTGTTGTGGATTAGTACAGATGTGAGGGAATGATTAAGGAGGACTTTATCCTCAACGGTATGTGCTGTACCTTCTCTCTTCATGCCCATGGCTAAACACTTCTGGTAGCGGCAGTACTGACAGCGGTTCCTCTGGCGTTTATCGATGACACAGTCCTTGTTGTCGCGGCAGGTATAGGTCAGGTCTTTGCGCACCGTCCTTTTGAAGAAGCCTTTGCAGCCTTCGCAGCTGTACACCCCATAGTGTTTACCTGAGAGGACAGAGAGCCAGAGATGGTCTATCAGTAGCTGATACTATCTTCGCGACCACCAGAACAGCAATGTTACCAAGGATTTATCAGGGCCATTTTATTCTCACTTAGATCTAAACGTGAGACTTAAGGGAAAAAAAACTTTACAGTTTGAAAAAACACACAGTAACAGATTCTAATGTAGTAGAACAGCTATTATGATGGAAGGTCTACTAAAGTTAACCGGCTGTGTTTGGGGTTACATTGAGGTGGCTGAGGAAAAAAAAAAAAGTGGCCTACTGAAGTCAAGCTGCAGGGGGTCCTTATCATGTTGTCTTCTCCCTATTCCTAACAGCTCTTTTTCATTATTTATGATGGATAGAATCCATTTGCATTCTCCAGTGTTGCTCAAACTGATTCTTTGTTAGCTCTTTACTGGTCAGACCACCAGAGAAGACAGTAAATACAGACAATAAATCCCCTGAGCACAGTTAAATGAAGCATGACTTGCTATTAAACATTGTTTTGATTTTCCCCCGTGGGTCCATGTAGCGCAGATGACGCAGGATGACACTGAGAATGTTGAATGAATTAGATATCCAGTTTCGTCCCACGGCTGAAGATTTTTCATGGTTTTCCCCAGAAACAGTTAAACACAGGGTTGTTTGTCGGCCGTGTGAAAAAAAAATTAGAGGACTGTTGTGTGCATGTCACTAGCCGTGGGCTAAAAGTTAGCCGTGGTTTAGATCCTCGAATGGTTTAAGCGGCCAACACAGATTTTGAACATGATTAATCCTTGCATGTGCTTTGTAAAAGGTCAAAAAATGTCAACTTAAAAATAGAATCAGAAAGTGTCAAAGAAGGTGGCTTTTTCTAGTATGTCCTGTCACATGCTTCTTGTGGAAGGTGGCACCAGATTGCCATTTTAGACCCTCGTCATTAGAAAACTGTGTGTCGTGCTAGGTCCCACTTCCTGTTCCGCCTCCCTTTCACAACACACCACTAACAAGATAACAAACATATTAACACCTATCAGTCTTACCCTGAAGGCATTAATGTCGTGGTAGACTGGGGTGAGAACACGCACTTCATACACAGCAAGCTGCAACACCTGCCACCTGTCCTGGCCAACATTCAATTTTCCTACCCTGCCTCCTGTCAACCACAACATTAATAGGTGATAAAGCTGATTGGCTGATTGGTGTATGGGGACAAAACACAACACAAATGCAAAGGCCAATTCATTCTTTCAGTTTGGCCTCCAGGGGATCAATGCTGATCTTATACCAGCACGCAGGCAGATCATACTATGATTGGGGATGCGAACACACATGTTGCACACATGTACACTACAAAACATGATGGCAACTTTGTATAGTAGCCATAGTAAGAGAAAGGACTATTTATTTTTTTTGTATTTAACTGAAACATGAAAATAAGTAAATAAAACAGTATGTGTAACAACGTCAACTATGTTGAAATAAGAGCAACAACAGAAGCATGTTTAGGCCTTAGGACATTGTGCAAATGCATGTTTTACTGTTTTTCAATGGTTTGCATGTCACGTAAGGAGAAGTTGGGAAAAGCATTCAGTTTCACTAAACATCTCAAAATGTTTGAAATTCATATATTTAATGTTTTTTTTAAATGTGACCTAATGCGCGTGTCTATATCAGAAGGCATTTGATAGATTTGACAGTATGAATACTACCGCTGTTGTTTTTCTGTTTTTTTTTTCTCTTCTCAAAATCTGTCTCTGTTCTTCATTTTACGCCAAATAAAAAAGACAAAAGCAGAAACAAAGGCGGCCGCCCACACCGCAGTGATGCTGGCTCCATCATGCTTCACAGTAGGGATTCTGTGCACTGAGTGATGACTTGTGCCTGTTTTCCATCAGTCATAGCATTTCTCTATTTCAGTCAAAGTTGTGGTTTAGTTTCATCAGAAACTACTATCTTTAACATAATGATTTCAGTTTCTTTCACGTGCCGTTACCACTGCTGCCCTCATATGCATTTTCTGAGGAGTGGCTTGTTTCTGGCCTCCCTGCCATTTAGCCCAGATTTCTGAAGAATTCCACTGACTGTTGTCCTTCCAGCAAGATCTCCCACTGCAAAAAGCTGCAGTATGTAGCTCTGCCAGAGCGGTCCGCGGGGCTGTTCTCTGACCAGAGTTCATCTTTGGATCTTCTTTGGAGGTTTCTCAGTGTGGTTAGAACAGTTTCAGTAAAAGGCTGGATAGTTCGACTTCTCATTTGGTGATGGTGGAGTTTATTCCCTGCTGTTGATAAATTATTTTTATACTATTCCCCACAATGACTCCCCACAATTTTCCTAAATTATACATAAAGTTCCTTGGACTTTCTGGTTATGGTTTGAGTCACTTTTAGTCATCTTTAATCAATTTTAATATATTTCTAAGAGTCTGTTAATAAACCTTCCTGCTTCCTGTGTATACAGTGCAAATGGTCAAGAAATAGGTGTTCACAGCAGTCTGATGTCACTCACCTGAGGAACGGTCACCACAGATGGCGCAGATGTGTTTGGTGAGTGACAGGGCCGTGCCTGAGGGCTGGGCAGGAAACTTCTTCACGCCGTTGAGGCCCAGCGGGGGCTTAATGTCCTCTGTGCTGCTGACCGAGTTCATCGGAGAGTTCAGCTGGAACATCAACACACACAAACACACACGCCGACAGGTCACAAAGCAGCCCCTCTGAACTCAAAACCAGCAACACCATTACACAAGCCTGTCACGCAGCTGAAGACAGAGATATTATATCTGAGTGGAGTTATGTCAAGTAGATTGTCCTAAACAGTTTGCTAAATGCAGAAAATCTAAAGCATATTAGGTTTTCTGATGCTCAATACAGATGGTCATCAGTCCTAGCAACAGCTACTTCTGCCCTCATTCATTGCTCTTTCTCCTCCCTCCTCTTCCCCTCTGTTTCAGATCTAAATCTGGCGCAGCAGGATCCTGCACCACTCCACCCCAGGAACTCTTTTATTCATGCTCTCAACAAGCCCCGCTGGCTCCCACATGTTCAGCGCTAGCATAACTCCACTGCAAAATTTAACAGTACAGCGGAATAAAGAGACAGCATTTGTTTTAGCAGCAGTGCGACTGCAGCCTTAAGTCTTACTTCAATTGCTGCCTGCCTCCCTCTCAGAAAAACAGCTTTGATAAAATTCATCTCAAAGTGACCTCCCTTTGCCTATTTGTGGAGAGCAAGGGGAGACTAATTATTATAACCGGCTACATGCTGTTTTAAAGCGGAGATAAACGTTAGGGGGGCAGGATATAAATTATCCTAAAACACTAAATGTTCTGGATGGAACAGAAGACAGCTAGCCATTAGCACCATCTCATGAAGAAAATGGTAAAGTAAAAGCAACAGTCTGTTCGACTAGTGTAATGCTGAAAAGACACTACACTGATTGGGAAGACATGGGATATACAGTGGTTTCAGGAAGTATTCAGAGCCCTTCACTTTCTGCACACTGCTGATGGGAACATGGCAGTCCATTTAAATTTAAATGCAGCACACATTAAAGTGTGCAAACATGGAAGATGCCTGAGTACTTTCCGAAGCAACTGAAATGAACACACTGACTCCCACCGAACACACCTACAGTACAACAGACGGATGAGAGACGGGACAGAGCTGCAGCAGCAGCCACATGTGTTCACATAGCCAGATATGTTCTCTACCACATACAGTAAGTGAGTGGCAGGACAAACACTTTCTTGGCTCTAAATTTAGCTCATTCTGCAGCAGAGATGTCCTGTCTCTGTCTGCAGGGACAGGACAGGAGGAATATCATGTTCTTGTAATGAAGAGACAAACATGATAGCCTGAGATCATTTGTTTTCCTCAGCTGTGTTTACTGTGATCTGACCGACTACAATAACTATGCACTGGAAGAACACGGAGTGGAGAGTGTTCACCAAAGCAAACACTATCATTGTGAAACATGAAACAACGTGAACCAATCCACAGCTACACACTATGTATATTTATTTGTTAACTTAAAGGTTTAAAAAATGTATTTATTTTCTAGTATATTATTCATATGATTTATCAAGTAAGTAAATAGTTTCATGTAATGGGATACAAGAATAAAAAGATGACGTAACATAGGCAAGACAAACATATTTGTAGAGTACACTTCATTACAAAGAAACAAAGAAACCCAGTGGTAAAATGTGTGTTAAGAAACTAAAGAAAAGGTGGCCTCATAGCATAAATATGTTATGACTACTGCAACAATTGAGGACTTTCATGAAGTTGAAGGGACACAGATTTATAAACACTTAATGGTAGAGAAGAGGATGAGCTATTCTGACCTTTAGTCACTGCATTCTACACTTCCCATAATGCAACTTAACAACATCTAATAGTGTGCACAAGAGCAGACACAACCCTAAAACACCAAAGTGTTAAACTTTCATGTGTCATAAATTAAAGCTGCTGATTTGACAAATAGAACACAAAATAATGTATAATGCAGTATATACAGATTTACTGTACACACAAGTTCACAGTGTGCACGTGCATGGACACAAAACGTACACACAGAGCTGCTGTGGCTCCTGGCGTCTCGTTTCACCCAAGCTAACATTTGATTTCTCTTAAACAGCTTCAAAGTTAGAAAAAAAAATGTCAGCAAACGACATATACATTTTTGCTTGGAGCTACAGTGTATCGTGAGAGAAATATTCAAAACCACAGTGCTTTAAAACCACATCAAATAGGGAATTCTAGATGCCTTCTGCAGCATTTTATACACATTTCCACAGAATTGGGCACGACATATGTGCTGTCATGGGAACTTGAGTTGGGGACTGGACTAGAATTTCAGAAATAAAGCTTGTGTCTGTTTGAATGTTCAGATGTGTTTGAATGATGAATCCAGCAGAAAATTCTCTATTCCACCACCACCCCCACCACCATATTAAAATGTTCAGTTCACATCCCGACACACACCCCTGGCCTGCTCTTCACACTGTTTATGTAAATATACACTTTTCAGATGATTGTCATGGTATTATCCTGCAGGGTTATTCTTCTGCTACTCTGTGTATTATTTCATTATTAATATCAATGGAGAAAAGGAAATATATTTTTTTAATTTTTACTTGTGCAATTTACTGTACCAGAACAGTTATTATTAGCACTGGCAAATGCTAAAAAGGAGGAAATGATTTGGAACAGTGTGTCTCAATGACACAGAGGTACCTGCATCATTTGTTTGGAGGCAGCATTAGTTTCATGTGCAAACACCCACATCACTATATGCTCACCCACAGGGACACACACACACACACACACACAGACACACACACAGACACACAGACACACACACACACACACACACACACACACACACACACACACACACCATAAGGTCTTACCTCAGCTAAATGCCTGAGTCTAGTCTTTTCCTCCTGTAGCGCAGCACTAACAGAGCCGTCTCCTCAGCTGAGACTGTCTCTGTCAAACCCTCTGTCTGCCTGACAGAAAAGACTCTTCCACTCACAATCTATTTTCAGTAAACCTGCAACTCAATCTCAGAAACACTGCTCCCTCACGTTGGGGTGGGCAGACTGGGGGGCCTTTCTTTCTCTTCCGCCCATGGCGAAGGAGGCGAGGCGAGGGGATTAAAGAGACTCCGGACTGGTTCCGGAAATAGAATACACGCGCCCTCCAACATATACATGTGACCCTTGGCGGGGAGGTACGCCAGCTGTGTGTACAGCCCTATCGTCTTGGGAAACCCCTTGACAATCCTCTTCTCATATACTGTCTTTAAAGAGTGTGTTTCCTCTCAAACTTTCACAGACTATGGGAAAGAAACAAACATGGAACATTTAACATCAAGGACTTGAAATGTAGGACATCAGATTCCCTGCAGTACAATGTACAACACAAGCGCTTGAAAAGCTCTAGATGAATAACAGTGTTTCATATGCTGCAGGTGTTACGTAACATGTTGTGGAGAACATTCGATCGGTACATCCAGTACAGTGAAGGTCTCGGTCTGCTTCCGGGGGTCAGATTCTACACAAGGATCATATAATTTGATTATTTGTTCTATGCCACCTGCTGGCTTCCACATACTGAAGGAACATTGAATCACACCGAAGAAGAGGTTCAAACTAACAATAGTTATGTTAATGCAAAACCACAAATTGCTTTTTAACATGTTGAAACACTGTAGCTGTTTGTTAGGAAATATGATTACAACTGTAATTAAATGTTCAAATTAATATTAAAATTCTAAAAACAATGTATTTTACTAACAGTAACAGCTACAATAACGTTTCGTCCAGCTCAGCAGTGCAGAGATATCTGGTTATAAATGCTGTTGCACATGGATCGACCTTCTAACAAATCAGAAAATGATGACAACTACCTGAAGCTCTGGGCAGCGCAGCAGAGCAGAGAGGCGGAGGGCTGGGTTTGAGGAGAGGAGATTGATTTGGGTCTCATGCTGCATACTGTAATTTAAGTGATAGTTATATGATATTGTAACTTTATACTACACCCACAAGCTTAAACATAAAGAGCAACAATTAGCAATTACGCTAAATATGATTGATTGGTGTACTTTGGCTTGGTTTAGAGTTCTCAACCTTAAATCCTTTTAATGGAAAGAATAATCTGAGCAGCAGAGCAGGTCCTGTAAACTATTAGTATGCTGTGACAATACACAGGGTGGTGAAATAAAAAGAAAGGAGTCGTCCCCTGAGTGAATGGAGGAGAATGGAGGAGAAAAGGGAATAAGAGTGTAGACAGTGGAGGCCTCTGCTTAAGACGGGCTTAGCTCGATTCACAGAGTCAGAGCACAGACTTTGCTCATAAAGACACTTCAAAAGCAGACATCAAATCCTTGCACACCGCTCCTCAATGCACAAGCCTCATGTGGAACTTCAGTTGCTTTCCAGTTCAAGGGCAACCCCCCCTACTCCTTCACAGTTCTTTCAAAACACCCTTACAGAATTCCTCCATAAAGTGGCACAACATGGCCAGAAATAGAACGTTGTAGATCTCATTCCCCAGACTGCATCACTCCTCGAACCACGCTTTGCGTAAGAATGACACATTTTGTAACATTAATTTGCTTTTACTTAAAGGCACGAAACAAAAAAAAAATGTCCTAAGCTAGAATGTGAAGATAAAAGAAGTGTGTGGATCCATATCTCCTGCTGAAAGGAAGTATCACCCAACCAGCTGCCTCCTGAGGTGAAGCGAGGACAGGAATCAGTGTGTGATGTCACCTAATGATAACCCTGCGTCACCTTTCACCTCTGACACCTCGTGACCAGCACTTCCTTCTAAAAGCAAACTTATCTCGGCGGCCCCTGCAGAGGAATGAGAAAGAACTTTCCCCGCAGTCTCTGTATGTGTGTGTGTGTGTGTGTTTCTGTGCGAGTCTTATCTGGACACGTATCAGCAGAGATGGCGGATAGGGTTTCGCACAGGGAGGTGTGTTAATGGGCCCGCTCTTCTGTGGCCTTCGAGGTATATTCACAGTAAGGATCAATTACGGCACTGTTACGAGTTCGAAAGACACCTGTTCGAACACACAGTTCACAAACAAGCACAAATCAACAGATAGGCGGGCGCTAGCACACACACAATGCACACAACGGTTTATCCTTGACTTCAGTTATTTGTGGATGAGCTAAAGGGTCGTCTGCAAATAGGTGTGTCCTGTAGCTGTAAATTTAAAGTCACACATAAAGGAACAGGAGGGAAACACAGGGCTTAGTCATAACTGGTGTTGTATGATTTGATGATCCTGCCTTTATAGGTGAAGGCCCCACATCGCTCCATCATCAGAACCCCATAATGAAAGAGACTAAATTCTTTCAAATGATGCTGCCATGTTGTTTGTGGTCTATTTTTTGCTTGGTGTTAATCTTTTTTTTTTCTTTTTTTTTTGTTAGTTTGCATTTTTAGCTATGCCGTTATACTTATTCTGGACATTTTGCACCATTAAACTGACTTTAAAACAAGAAATATCATTCAACTCTTACAGAGGATCAGGGTCACTAGAGGTCAGGTGGTTTGGTAATCCATTGATCCATTCATGGTATGAGGTAGACTTATGGCATCTATCAAAATAAGAGCAATCTTAAACTGCATTTTTGGCAGTACAAAGGAAGCAATTTAAGCAAGAATTACTGTATAAATAATACACCTGGTAAATAGCCAGGTCAATAATAAGCTTATTAAATAAATATGATTTAGTTAAAATACATTTTTTGGAAATTACATAACTTTAGCCTTGATGACTTACTTAATGTGGAAAAAAATTTATAAATGAAGGCTTTTAACGTTACAATAATCCATTAAGTCTGTGGCTTTGAATGTTATTAGGCCATTAATACACTGTTTTGGTTGTGATACTGTGCAGAGCACTTCTGGATTAAATCAAAATAGCGTTAGCCAAGGATATAACAAAACAAAAGAGATCCTTCACTCACACATGGACTCATAACTTAGCAACTCAAAAAGTTATTTAATTTATTCATTCTAATGGGTTATTAATGACTTGTAAGTGAATACATAAATTATTTATTAACCATTAACATTTTTTTAACAACCTATAAATCCTTACTAAGTATGCCTTACTGTAAAATAGCTCCACGGTTATTGTCACTCGGCTCTAATAAAACAGACTCTACTCTCTCCCAGTGGATGGAACAGAGAAGCAGGCATTATTCTCGACAGCTCAGAGGGTTCCAGCACTCACCCCATGCGGATCCACAGACAGATAAAATGAATCATCGCAAGCACTGTTGCTGTGTATGTGTTTGTTTTGACAGAAACTTGTTACAGTGAAAAAAATATATATATTAAGACTATCAGTGTCATGAATGGCAGTGAGGCTTAGAGCAGTGAAGTGTGAATATGCAGAGTGACTTTCAGCTGTTGTCTCACCTCTCATCGTGACAGTTTCTGTGCACACGGGTGTAGGTCTGAGGCATGCGTAAGTGTATTTTTAATTTTTTGTGTCTTGTAGTGAGCGCATGTGTTTCTGTATTTCACGCGTGAATGCGTGAGTGTGTGTTTCTGTTTTGTCTCAGCGCATGTGTGGCTGTGCCCTTTTGGCTTTGTGTTCGTGTGCATGAGCACAAGGTCTGTTTTAGTACAAAACAGTGCAGCGCGTGTGGGGAGTGCACTGCCTACCACTGACACAGCTCTTACAAGTCGGTCTCCTCAAGTTTTGTCGTCAGTTTTTTCAGTCTCCTCCTCCTCTATCTAAACCCCTCATAGGGTGTCTGATGTGTAACTATTTTGTTTTTTTGCTTTCACACCTAGCTTGTGTGGTTTGGTTTAAAAGAACAGCATGTTTGCTGTTTGTTTAGTGCTGTTTGTTTGGGCTCATGTGAAAAGCTGTCCATCAAACAACTGGACTTAGACCATCTGAATACAATAGTTTGGTCCAGTTCCAATGACATGATTGCTGCTGCCATTGTTACAGCATGAATTCCCTGTTACTGTGAACTGTTGAGGAAGTGATCTCCCAATGAAAGTGTATTCATGCATATGGTAACCAAGCACATCAAAATCATGCCATATTCAGTGTCGACACAAAAATCTATAACAAGCTCCATGACTTGCAAACTACAAATCACTGACGATTAAGAGTTTGAGACATGAACCTCCTATATAATTAAATTATAATTAAAAATAAATTGCATTACTTTTTGATAATGGTGTGAAATAGGTTGCATACAATGAGGGCATGTGAGAAAAAGGTGTTAAAATATTCCAATAACATATGTAAATAAAAATGCTTGTGTCAGTACTGTTTATGAACACCTAACGCCGCCCTAACAAGTAGCACTGGCTAATTGGATAGTAATTTTTCTACAAGAAAACAGTGTGATTATCTATAATAATGCACACCCCCATCCAATCAAAACTAAAGACTAAAAGCATTACATTAAGTTTAACAAATTACTTTACAGACACTTGAACAAATGGCTTGAATACTGGATAAAAATCCTTACTAGTTTGTGCGTGCAGTGTGCATAGGTTGATGTTTACAGCTCATTGTTGTTTTACTATGTGGCTAAGAGCGGAAAATCTTGCTTTAAATGTGTCCAAGTGACAATAAAGTGTTAATTTATTCCAATATATGTACATAGAAATGCTTGTGTTAGCACGGTTTTTGTCAACCTTTGAATAAATATTTTCTCCCTAATAAGCAAAAGCAGCTGTTTTATTGAGTGTTAGTTGCAAATTTCTAGAGGTGCATATTAATTTCTCTACTAAAAAATTGTGTGCTTATGTTAAATAATGCAAACCCTGTTCAATCAAAATCAAACATTCAAAGCATTACACAAAGGTTAATAAACAACTTAGCAGACACTTAACTGAGTATGGCTGTATTTTTGTCTAAAATGTTCTTAAAGTGGATATGAATCCTAACCTGTTTTCTCAAGTGAAGTGTGTCTGTATTTGTCTGCAGCTTGCATCAGTGTAGCTTAGCTTGCAGGAAAAATAGATATGCATGTGTTACCGTTTGGAAACCTTGACCATAGTCTCAAAACACAGTTAAAAATATGTTAAACTGTACAATATGCATCTACATATGAGTGTGATAATGCTTATGCATTGCACACCATCTGCCAAACTAATGACTGGTTCTTCTGTCCATTAGCAAAATTAACTGACTATTCATTTTTATTGTCAGACAAGCAATTGGTATTTCCAATTTCCAACTGTAAAACATCCTGTCAGTATAACACTAGTGCCTTCAATGCCCACTAGCACGTCCTCCTCCAAGTCATTGAAAAGACTGCTCATTGTTTGATGTATCACTTAGAGATGGATGCTGAACTATGTTTAGTGGCAAAACGAGAGCCAATCCAGTGATTTATTTTCTAGTGTAACTATTACCATCAAGTAATTCATCATGGTTTTCCTAATGTTCTCTGGTAAGCCATGTCAAAATTAACCGAGTGGTATTTCTTTTGTCAGGCAGCACAGAATCCGGCAGCAATTCAAACTGTATTTCAATATCAAACCTCAACTGAATTCAACCGTTTTTAGATTTGATTATTTCCTGCAAGTCATTCACTAGCATTTCTATTGCCTAACATCCAGTACATGCAAGTCATCCAGCTTTTAAGTGACCCACATTTGTACTTGTTTATTGTGTCACAGTGCCAGTGGTTTACTGCAATGACTTGCTGGTTTACTACTTTTTGCATCTGATTAACACCAATTCTGGCATAACATAGTTTGATGCACAACATCCATTGTTAGATCATACTAATATGTATTTAAATTATTTGTATGAAAAATGCCAGTCTAGTGCTATTATTGTGTTAATCTATTCTTGTTCAGCATGTTTTCCTGGGTCCCCAGGAAATGCTTCTGCAGTGGAAATGGACCTATATAATTGAATTTTATTTTTGAGCAAAACATGAGAGCTGCCAATCATTGCATGTTAAATAAAACATAATGATAAAATCAAATTATCTGGTAGCTCAGAAGGTTCAAACATTATTTGACCCATGTTTTACTCCTTTATCGTTAGGGGGTAAAACTTAGACCTTACACTTGCATGACAAACTGCTCAGAAAGAACTAAAGTGTGTCCATAACAATGATCAGTTACAGTTCAGCTAAAGGTTTTACAGGTGTGTTGCACCAAGAAAAAAAATAAAGAAACAGAAGAAGTCATACAGTAAGCACCATTACACTTCACAGACATATCACAGCGTACATGTCTGTCCACAGACAGTGTAGAGTTGCAGTAAGATCACACCATCAGCTGCAAATTAAAAAACTTGAAAAGGATTATTTTAAGACTTAAAATAAATGTGTGCCCCAGAGGTATTTAAACATCAATGTATAGAGTCTGTATTAAAAGGCTGAGGCTCCTCTCTGAAACTTAAACCTTATGTTACTGTTTCTATACCTCACAGCTGCCATTTCCTAAATGACTCATCTCTTGTGTGGCCCAACACAAGCTAGAACACATAGCTGGCCGCAAGCGTTATTGCACTACATAGTGCATCTTCACAAATTATGGCCTAATGTATGTTGTATGACACATAAAGGTGATCCACAAGTTTTCTTCACAAGAAACAAAGTAGAAGTAATGTGTTGTATAACTCTAGAGAAGCACAACATTCATTCTAAACCCTCCCCTGAACAAGAACTGTTGAGAAAAAGTCTTTTTTATAATTGCTACCTGGAGACAACTTTGGTTAGAAAAAAAACACAAAAAACACCATGTATTTGAGGGGCTGATTGACATTAGAGAGTCTTAACTGATCTCTTGGGACCCTACACACAGTTCCTTTGTGTAGTCATTAAGCTTATACAACCATGATGTCATGCAGAGCGACTACAGTGAGGTCCATCAAAGACCAGAGTAGTGGAATGGACCATTATTACTCCCACACAGGAAAGGGACTGAGGTCCGCTACTCTCTATCTTTCGATTGTGTGTGTGCGTGTGTTTGCGTGTTTTTTGGTCTCCTAGCGACACTTATATGTGACATATCCAAATGTGGCGAATGACATCAGTGCACCCATTAATTTACAACTTATTAAGCCAATGTTCCATATCTTGTAAAACATTTACACCTTTTTTACATTAGCATTGCTTCTGTGTTTGGCTCCATTAACACTCAATTTTTATTTGTTTTTTTAAAGGCACACTGAGAGACAATGGAGGTCTGTTGTTGGTTTAGGATTCTCAGGGAGGTTTCAGTGGGACAGTGTGCAAGCCAGAGGGGTACAGACTGAGCCATACAATGGAAAATGAGAGTCAGCAGTGGTCCGATGATATTGTCTATTATCCACAAAAAACTACAGTCAGACAAAACTACCCATTGTCACTGGAAGTGAAAAAAAAGAGTTCAACCCCTGCGTATAATTCCTTCCAGCTGCTTGGAGAGCTGCGGTGTCTGTGATCGAGACATCTCTCGATCATAGACACCGACAAACGATGGGTCTGATCTTAATGGGCATGACTGTGGCCTGGCACCCACCCCAAGACCAGACACAGATACTGGGAGAGATGTCTTGCCCTTTTCCTTCCTACACAGTGGGTGTGTGGCCCTATTCAGAACAATGGAGACATTTTCTGAACTTTAAAAATATATAGAACAGATAACTGGGATTCAACAAACAGTTTCTCACTGGGAAAAACGTTTTAGAAAGTGCAGTCACAATGTGTCAGTGTCTGGATGTTGTGAACATAGCTAAAAGGGGAAGTACCATTGTTGGAGATGTAAGAATTGGCTGATGGATAAAGGATCTTCTCTTTCTTTACATGTGGTTTGGCTTTTGGAGGATTCAAGTCTGCAGTAGAAAGGAGACTTTTGTTCATCCCGTACCCGGCTTTCATCATGTTGTTCTTTGCATCTTTGATGTAGAGGATGAGTAAGGCTTATTGTTTTAGTTTTTACCTAATTTTATTGGGAATAAAATAGTTTTACAAATAAGAACCAGACGGCTGTTATCCACCTGGATTTTATGTTTCTGTGTAAACATTTGTTCCCTGCTACATGACAATGGAAAGGACAGCTTGGAAAAATAGAGAAGTAATAAACAAGTAAAAGATGACACAAAGTCCAACTACAGTGTTTTTCCTTTTGATATACTATATGCTTCATATGGATGTGTAGGAAGAATACATCTTAATATATGCAAATGTTGTGTGGTCACGGTTAGATGGGTTTACAGTGAATGTGTGTCCATGCCTATAAGTGTGGGTGTGGGCACGTTTAACTTAGGCGGGGATCTTGTTCTGGGCTTTGGGTGGTTTACTAGGGAACAGGCTGAGCTGTGAGTCTGTTATAGTCAACTGCTTGTGAAAACAGCAAGTCAGCCGAGTGTTAAGAACAAGTGGCATATGCCGTCTGACTCAAATCATGTCTCATCAGAGGTGCCGCGCCTCACGACCACAGGGCGCTGCCACCATCTTTAACATCTAAACCATGCTCTCACATCAAACTGCCATTCTCCACCCTGATGGAGCAACAGTCAGCAGCCTCTACAATCAGAGTTATGCAAACATAGCTACTCAACATAATTATTTTTTGAAACACTGTTACTTTTGACAAAATGGCCTCCTTATAAGCATTACATTTAATAAGTGGTGTATAATGTGGCTGAGCGCATATATAATACTATATATTGTAAATGGTTATTAACATAACCTCTACAAATATAAGTCCACTGCGCATCATCATATCATCATGTAGACATCCATAACTGGTGCATACATGGATAATAAATGACAATACAGTAACATAACTACTTACTTATTCCTACACAAGGAAGCAGACTATATTAAAATTCTGATAAGTAATGCCAACATTCAGTGCTTATAGCACAAGTTGCTACTAGCAAACTGAAAAAAAGTTTGAGTTTTAAGGTCAACTGTGGGAAGCTTAAAGTACATGCTGTTGTCCTTTACTCCACTCTTACTCTAACCGGTAGTGTAAAAAGTGTAAAACAGAGTACTAAAAATTGTCACCACCAACTGAAACAGCTGTTAGCTGCTCTACACATATTAAAACTGGTGAGATTAGAAAAAAAAGGCACACCCAACATACCATTGTTATAAAGCTCTTTTTCCAGTTGATTCATTCAAATAAGATACACTACACTGATTCAACTGTAATGCTTGCTACCTAAACATCCAACATGCATACACAGTACGCCGCTCCGGGACAGAAACAGCAGCACAGATGAAAGTGTTGAATTTAAAAAGTGCGGATGAATCGAAAGGAGATGGGGGAAGGGGACTTTCTAGCAATAAAAGATTCTGGACGCTTTTCTGAGAGTGCCCCTAATCCAATCTTAACTCCATTACACGTGGGACACTTTCGTTTAGAAGGTGGTAATAAGCTCAACAATAGTGAGGAGAGTCCATTCCAAATAGCATCACATTGCACTGTAACAAACACAAAAAAGGTCAGCAACTGCATTTTGGGAGGGGACAATTTCAATTTTAGATATGGCTCTAGACGGAAACTGGGCCACTGCATGCTTTGATGTCTTAATTGTGCTGGTATTTTTTTTAATACCAGTGAAACAGAGGCTTATTGATGGAACAAAAATGACAGAGAGTGTAGAAGAGGGAGAAAATTGAGATGATGTGAAAGAGAATAAAAAAACAAGAGGACAGCCATAGAGAAGAAGAATGAAGGGATAGAGGAGAAAGAAATATGGAGAGAGAGGGAGAGAGTGACAAATATGCCTCAGATCCTGAAGAGTGACAGAGCTGACGTACTGTGGAATCCCAGTTGAATAGGCCTTGATTAACTGTGGCGTGGGGTCAAATCAGAGCCTCTGTCTGCTGAGGCCTGGTTTAGGAAAATTACATGTGCGTATATGTCTGTGTGCAAGTTTAAGTGGCTGTAATTTGCACTTCTGAGACATGTGAATACAGCTTGTAAGACACGATGAACAATCATTTGTCTGGTTAGTTGGTTAGTACAGCAGCTGTGTGGGTTTGAAAGTGAATATACAGGAAAACCTCATGGAACCATGTGGTAAAGTGGTAGAGGCTGCAGAATGTGAAACTTTCAAATTCTGCTTTGACTTTTTAATTCTTTGCTTTCTTTGTTTGACTTATTAAAAAATATGCTGATTTCATTTTTTGTTAAATAAGAAAACTGATACCTCTCTCATTTCTGTCCATTAAGGAGGCAGTTAGCTTAGCTTAGCTTAGCAGGCTATATGCTTTAACATAAAGACTGAAAACTTAAGGAAACAGATAACTTAGTCTCAATAGAGAGCTAAAAGTAAAACTCAATTGTTTAAGTGGTACCTCAAGTTTTACAGTTATTTGCAGAACTATGTTTTATTCTAGCACCGTAACCTCCCAACCATGGCTAGAGGGGATTTGACTAGTTAAATTTCAATCCAATAAGACATCAATAAAGTCAGATGTACTGAAAAAATAAATACAGCTAACATGCCAATAACATAAGGAACTGTGGCAACTGGAATAAAATCAGTTACTGCACAAAACATAATTCCCTCAAACAAGTGAAATAAGACATAAATGAGCTAACTTTAAAATACAGCTGACATCCCATCAGAGTTAATACTCTAATAATATCATGCGTTGGTGTGACATATTTGTTTAAATTTTTAAATGTCTTTTCCTTAAAATCAATGTTCACTATTAGACTAAGTAAACAATTATCTATGTGTATGAATCTGCATTATGCATAGTCTTGTTTCTGTTATGAGCCTCACCTGGGGGCTGACGCTGGGGCCGTAGCCCATGCCGGGTGAGTTCATGGAGTGGGGACCCATGGGCGAGCTGATCACGGAGAAGGGTGACGCCAGTCCATTCATAGGTGAACTGAGAGTGCTAATAGGAGAGTGAAGAGAGCCCGAGGGTCCCATAGACGTTGGGCTGAGCAGTGACGGGTGCATTCCGCGGTGAGATGTGGGTGAGCCCAGGGGCGAGGAGGTCAGCTGGCCCGACGAGTCTGTGCAGCAAAATAAAAAATATATTATTGTTGATGCAGTTTATTTTGAAGCTTCATGTTTATACATATTTAGATTTTTTTTAGTACATTTTTACACTTTTTCATTTTCCTGACTCATTCGCATTATTAGCATAGTCCAGGAACATGGACAATTCAGCAAAAAAATATATATATATTTCAGGTAATTAAGTCTCACAACAGCTTTTGTGGAAAACAACAACCTAACATGAGACTCGGGGGAGGCAGACTATGACATCGCAGTAGCTCAGTTGCTCTCATACACAGTTTCTGCTCTTCACGCTGAGGAGATTAGCTCTTAGCAAGTGCTTACCCTCAGGGATCTATAAGAACAAGATGTATATCTATAATGCATGTGGTTGATGATTAGGGTACGGGATCCCAGGAGTATCAAATATACAATCCTGTACCATAGCTGAGGGGAGATCTGCAGCAAGGCTGAAGTCTGAGGAAGCGATAAGCATAGGGTCACATGTATAAAAGCACATGTGTGCTTTCTGCCTTTCTTCTCCTTCCCAGACTCACTCCTACTCTTTACCTTGTGTGAGTGGGCCATCTTCCCATTAGCTGTCAACACAGATGATACAGGACAGAGGAAAGTGAGCAAAGAAGGAAGGAACTGTGGCATGTCACTGAGAATTTGGCGACAGGGTTGTATTTGCACTGATAACAACTCCCTCCCACCTGATTTGTCTTTCAACACCACTTTTCCCTCTCCCTTATTCTTCACTTATGTTCAAACCTGTCGTTCAAATCGTCGTTTCTCTGTCCCTCTTCAGTCTAAACTATACTGGAAGAGGCGTCATCCTCTTCTGTGCTTGCATTTTGTTCTTTTTAGTTTAGTGTTTTAGTGTTATCTGAGATAATCTTGTGGTTTTGGGCTGCACCTAAACTTCATTTGACTCTTAAACAATCAAAATATAATATATAATTTTTAAGCATTCTTTGATTCTGTATCATATTTTTTAAAGATGCAATGATTAGTTGAGGGACAAAAAATTATCAATCATCAATTTTGATAACTTTGTTGCTTTTTCTCGTCAGTGAAGTGAACATTTTCTGTTTTTCAGACTGCTGGTTTGAAACTACAAGACATCCATAGACACAGGATAATTAAGATATAATGAGTATTTAATCAATATTAAAAAATGTTAGTTGCAGCCTTTTTACTACCTTACATGACTGGTGTAGCACAATCAATGAGCAGTATTATTTATAATACTTTATTTTAATTTACTTATGTTTAATATGCTATATAAAATTGTATATACAGCACAATTTATCAAAATCACATCCCTTACAGCCAGAGAGACGACTGAGTTTCACCTCTTTTAGCCTGTTGTCCTAACATACCCTCCCTTTATACCCTGTCCTACTCTGACATTACAACTTTGCGCTCTCTGCAGCGGCGACTTGGACCCGTTATGTAATAAGTTGGTGTGTGGCTTGTCTGTCACACTCCCCTGTTTCATAAGTGACCAGGTTCCTCCGTTTCCTCACAGTGGAATAAAGCTGATGGACGTCTCAATTAGATGACAGCCGAGAGTAACGAGCGATGTTCAGAGCGTTTTTCCGGTAGTGCTTCATCCCGGTCCCAGTTGACTTCACATGAACATTTTATTTTTCCTCTGAACTTGTGTGTGTTTTCTTTGTTGAGTGCTTTTGCTGTAAAATGTCTTGTAAATGCAGCATAAAATGACAGAATCCCCACATCTTTTTCCCTGTATCAGCAACCCTGAGAGCAGCAACCTTGCAGTCAGCTGAGCCAAGCCAAATACTTCCTGCATATCCTGCTTGCCTCACGAGCACTTCCTATAAGCACGCACACACACACACATCCAGTACATACACAGGCTCCATCCTTTTGAAAACAAACACACATCTTTCTTAATAAAGGGCTAACAACAGCTCTGCATCAGGCTGTATTAGTTCAGTGTTTATCCTCTGATTGATACCCCTCAAGCCTCTATTCCTCTGATTACATTTTTCTCTCTAAAATGCGCCCACACACATAATTCCTGAAAAAAGTTAAATAAATAAATCAAAAGCTCTCCCTGAGCCAGCAATTCCCATAGCCTTTCTCCAGTTGGGTTTTAATTCAGACAGATAAAGCAAGCTGTGGTATTAGGGTTGCCAATCTGCCATTGTAGGTCTCACCAGGGGGCAGCTCAGCTCAGTAAGGCCCCACCTCGAGGAGGATGACAGAGACGGGCTGGGAGGTATAGCTGACAGTTTATGTCTCTTTTCACTCCCATTCACTCCTTATGTCTCCTCCACTTTTTATCCATAAAAGAGGAACAGCCAGAGCAGAATATTAACTGAACCATCCTCTCTGATGTTCTTTTTTCCATGAACATGAAGAAAGTTATGTAGCTATGTGGTCATACTGTGTATGAATGGTCTTTTTTGGGCAATGCTCCCAGAACATACACTGTAGATATATATCTCAGAGAAAAATGTGTGTGTGTGTGTGTGTGTGTCAGTTTGTGTGTTTATTCTAGTTGAAGTTGGGATGCCAGTGTAGGATTACAGCAGGATGAAAAGGACTCTGTCCTAATCCTCCCTAGAGAGGGAGAGGAGAGGGGAGGAGAGGAAAAGAAAAGAGAGGAGAGAAAGGGAAGGGACAAGACAAGACAAGACAAGACAGGAACGGCAAGACAGTCAAGACAGTTAAGGGAAGCACATGCAGGACAAAGTTAAAAACACAGTTCTAGAATTGTTTTTATCATGCAGTACAATAAAACACTGACGCTCCTGTCTGTACTTTTTCATCTACAACATTTCATCGCAACCTGTCTGACTGCAAAACATGTTTTCACGGGTAGCTTTGAGAAACCATTTTTTCTAACTGCAAAAAGCATAAAATAAACATGCTCCCAAGATTAGATAAGTTTGTATATAAAGCAAAACAGTGAGTGAAGGCAGGGAAGAGGAGGAGTGGGGGGGGCCGGGGTGGGGGTTAAAAACTACTGAAGCATGCAAGAAATGAGTGGCAGTCGTCCAGAGTTCCTGCATGCCAATATACAAAAACTCATGTAAAGATAGGAGGTGAAAAGGGCTTCTGAGCATGTACTGCCTGTGCCTGTCAACTGGCCGGGATTGCTGGGCACACAAAAGCACAACTGACAGCAACAAATAAGCAAATTAGGGCCTATCTTACTGGCAGGCGCAGACAGAGTCCTCCACTTATCACTTCTGTACTCCATACAAGCATCTCCTATTTCTAAACAATGCTTCTCTCCGTCGCTCTCACCTCTCCCACTCTTTTGTTCTGCCGTTGGGTGTGACTGTGCAGAGGAGATTTGCCAATTTGTGTTCTGACTGCTGCCAGTCGGTATTGTTTAGAATGTGATAAATGGTTGACTGAAATGATAAGGGGCGATGAGAAGATAGGAGATTCCCCAACACACACACAAAAAAAAAAAAACTAATACAAAAAACATAGCATATAGCTTTTGGACACAAGTTTGTAATGAGGCACAATCTGTGGTTTGTTTAGCAGCAAAGGTGGAAATCACGTGAAGTTGTTCATGTTTAGGAGTTTTAGAGTTATAAGGATGGTTGCAGGTGGCCCACTTAAGTAAGGTAAGTTTAAATAACTTCTCCTTCTACCTGTCAACATTGTTTTCACGTATCCATAAGGGCGACTATTCCCTAACTTTAGCAAGGACGTTTTTGTTACCCAAACTTTACCAGACCTTAAGTATAGAGTCAGCAGATGAGACAACACTCATATGAATCCTTTTTGGAAGTCATATGAGCCGTTTTGGGAGGCAGCGACAATGTATTTTGTCATTTAGGCATAAGGTCTTGTTGACTGAGAAGCTAGTGGAGTGGAAGAGGAGGCCGTTCTGTGGTCTCTATAGTTACACTGAGTCACTGATACTCTAACTGTTGGCAGGGGAGAGTGTATCCTGAAGGAACACAGTGGAGGCTGCACTATTTGTCAGCTAAACAAAGCTTGTGGTGAAAGGTGACAGGCTTAGGGCTGCAACACAAACCTACCTGACTTTCCATCTCTCCTTAATTCTTTTAGTCTGTTTTTCACAACCTGTCAACTACGTGGGGGCCGGTGGGACACTAGGCTCGGCTGATAAAAGGGGACAGGATTGCTTGATGTCTGCAGATCTGTTTGTGTTGAAAATGTTGCTATGATTTGGAAGATATGGTTTCTAGTCACCACTCCAATGTAGTGGCTCCCAATATGTGGTAAAGACCTCCTCAAGTCTGACATTTAAAAATGAGGAATCAGGCTCCACAATTAATGTTTACTTTGCTCTTCAAATCTTAATCTAGTTAATATTTTAATATTGACTATACGGAACGTAGCCCATGCTTTCTATGGTCTATAGAGCAAATGGATATTTAGTTTTGAAATCCGCTATGCAAATCAACCTCAACTTGCTTCACGCTTCGGGACTCTTATCAAACAGTGTGGAAGAGAAAAATCACCCACTTGTTGCAATGTCAGCAGCCACGTGTGATGAGAGGCTACAACACAAAAACATAACTGTAGCTCCAAACTATAAATGACTCACCTAACTGCAGTGCTAACATCAGTAGTTGCACTCACTATCTAGCCCATGAGCTCATGTTGCCACTGCCACCAGCAAGACATGATGCATTATACATGGAAAGTGCACCCTTACACCCTCCCAACCACACTCTGAACCATCCTGCAAGCACCTGAAACCTCAAAATTGTCTTTTTCCTTCTTTGGATTTTTCTATCCCTTGAGTTGCCCCTCTAGCTTGATAGCTCTGGCCTGTCAATGTCCCTTTCACCTTACGTCTGGACACCAGTCTGTTGTGTACTCCATTTTCAAGAACACATTCATAGTCATAAGCTTGTGCCTATGCACAGGCGGACAGATGCTCATTCTGCAGCTGCCCTTCCTCCTCTATTATTCATCTGCGAGAGCCACAGTGGAGATTTAGCAGAACACGAGGGCGTGGGATATACAAAAAGCAGAAAGGGAGAGCTCTTAAATCTCAGTAAAGCACATATTTTATGTCCAGTTGCCTTTTAGCCTTTAAATCTCTTCACTGATGATCAGTTCAAAGTTAATAGCCGAAGCATATTTCTTTAGGTAGTTTGTGTTCAGAAAAACAGAAACAGTCAGCAGTGCCAGCTTTAGGTTAATACAGCTATAGCTTCTGTTCAATCCCACGTTTCCCTGAAACTGTTGCACTTATTTTACAACACAAACACACACAAATACACACATAATAAAGCATTCAGACTGACTCCATGCAGATCCTCGTACAAACAATGGGTTTTCTTTACTACCCCGCTGGCAATGCATTAGCAAAGGGATGGTGACACTGGTCAGGCAGCAGCCAGGAAAAAAATGATCATTTCATGGGTTGACTTTGGCGTAAATGAAGAAGTCATGAGTCACTTGCACCTACACCGCAGGACATTAGCAAACTGTAGATCTTCAGAGAGAGAAAACTGGACGAAACCATTGTCTCTCAAGCCTCCCTCAGCCCCTTTTAGTTTTCTGTTGATTTGGGGCAACAAGCTGACTTTATTACTCACAGGGACGTTTTAGAAGAAGCAGGTGAGTGAGTTTTTGTGCACCGAGCACCACAACAAAATCGGGATAAAATGCTAGTCATTAGCATTTCTCTGGATGTGAGGAAGAGAGAGAGGGGGAAAAAAAAGATTCAACAGAAAACCCATGAGACCAAGTCGGTTGCGTAAAAACCCAGAGCCTGAAATAACACACAAGTCAGAATAGCAGCTTCATTTTTAGAGTTTTTATGTCTGATGTCTATATCACCATGACAACAGCACGGTCATATTTTAATCAGTCTTCCATGAAGCTTTGTCTGTGTTTCAACAATAAAATGACTATTCATCATTCAATGTATGCTCATTAATCACGGAATGTCTCTTTACACTTTTCCAATGTGTAAACAGACCGATCTGGTCACTTCAGTTAAGGTCCAAAGACTCCAATGTGTTTATTCTATGGATAGGGGAAAGGTGGTGGGAGTGTGTGTGTGCGTGTGTTTGAGGAGGGTGGGAGTAGAGGTAGGGATGGGGCCATAACTGGTGGATGACATGTCAACAGGTGATGTAAAACATGATGATCCCTAGACACAGTTACCTTTACACTGCACTTTCTCATTGCTCAATCTATTTATCTTATTTTTCCTGTGCTAATCTTTATTAATTAACCCTATCTATCTGAAAATGTAACTTCAATTTGCCCATCTTCATTTCTCAGAACCCAGAGAGATGATTTGATACCAATCATTTAGTGATGACTTCAACACATTTCTATCTTGTGTTTTAATGGTTAAGTTTTTTTTCCCTCTTGCTTAATGAAGCATAACAGACAACCAATCAAATCATACATAAATCTTACACCTCTCTTGTTATGAGTCACTTCTACTACAACGGATAAGAGCTTCTGCTGCGGCTCTGCGTGCTTTCCTGTTACACTATGTGCATATGGTGCTTCCATGAGACGGGGATATACAACTAATGAATAAATAAATAAAAACATTTCTTCCTGTACACAGCATGCAGCTTACTAAAAAGCTATATTTGTCCACAGAACAGAGGCAGATGTAGTGTATAAAATGTATCTATGGTTATCTTTAACATAAATAAGTCTGATGAAGATAGTATGACCATGGTTGCACCTCTTAATATAATATACAAACCTGACTAATGGAGAGTGCATTTAATCAGCACCTGTGAGAACTGAGCGAAAGACAGCACATATAAATTAAAAGCACAAAGGATGCCTGCATGCTTTTGAGATACAGTGAATAAGAAATTAGTACTCTGTTTTTAATGTACATTTTCCCCCCTCATTCTTATTAGTTTTAATCCTACATCTTTGTTACAGAGTGTGCGAGGCAAGTGAGACAGAAGGTGTAAAGAGCCATGGGGTGATGAGGGCGTTTGCTTTAAACGGAACTCCTGTCAAGGCGAGATATGATCAGACAGAGCAGCTGCAACTATACATGTATCTTTGTGACAGCTCTAATCGAAAGCACCCAAGCCCTTTTACTGTCTGTTTAAGGACCCACTATCTGCTGGCATCCATGATCCAACATGTAGACTATAAAGAGAGTGCAAAAGCAAAAGGCCTTAATGTGGGAAAAGTATCAGAAAAGGACAAAAACAGGCCACCCATAATTTCACAGTAGGTGGGCCGCTAATAGCCACCATTTGATACACAGTGTTGATATAACCAGATTCGTTGGCCTGTTGAAACAAATGCCCTCATTAAAGACTTAAATTCTTCCTCTCCCACCTCCCCTTTTACTCTTTTCTGTCGCTTGCGGGCCCCCTCTATTTTCTTCCTGTAGCATGGGGATAAAGTGCCAGCTCCTGGGGCGCACTTGTGCCCTCACTGACTCTTAAGTGTCTTAAGAGGCCATGGAGCTGTGGCTGGCTATGGCTAGGTGCCAGCTAAGCAACAGATTACTGGCGCTAACTGTGCCCCGACTGCCAGCTCTCTGATCTGCTGATATAGCCTAATTGTTCTCTTCAGCTCAGAGGTGATGCACCATCTCTCCCCGGGAGCTCGGAGTCAGAGCATTGGCTGGTTTATGAGCAGAGCTGCACAAACCTAACTTATAGAAAAGATTGATATAAAAGAAAAACTGTCTGGCTTCTCTTCTGTATGATTTCATGAGTCTCTTCAGACCTTTTAAGTTGAAGCTGTGTGCAACCTTCTAACTGAACTACTTTCTTCTAATTGTACATAACAAATAAAAACAGTAGAACATAACAAAAAAGAAATAATAGAGGCATAGTTTTTTTCTTACTCTTACTAGTTCAGCTGCAATTAAAAAACACCAATGTGTCTCGTCAATGCCTTGGTTCTAGCACTTGACTATAGTTAACTATAATTTAGCAGCGTTGTCTTTCCTTTCAGTGTCCTCACTGGTGCGGTACACTTACTCTGTTATGCATTATCATTACTATCAGTTTTTCACCTCCCTGCAAGTTTTAATATCCCAAGATTTTGGAGCATGAGATCTACTCACACGCCTAGTTGTAATAGGTAAGAAGTTTCTGTTAATGTTATTTTTTTCCTGCAATGACATTTTGCTGCCCTAAAAAATATGAAAAAAATCACAATTGGCCTTAGTGTTGAGTTTTGATAGCAGGTTCCATATATTGTGAAGCTTAGTTGTAATAATATATTAGTTTAGTTTCCATCTCATTTTCAGTGGAGTTTTGGGTCCTTTGTATTATATTTTATATTTTTTTTTTCAGGATTCAGATTACATAAGCGGATTTTAATACTGGATTCACAAAAAAATACCATACCTTTAATGGTCTGAGAGCACCGAGGGGGTCTCCACTAGAAGGATCACCTTATTTGCACTACAAATATGCATCTTCCCCCTCATTTGAAGGGAATTAGGACCCCTATTGCTACACCTAAAATTGCCAAGACAGCAACAAGTGAAGAGTCAGATAATAGCTACAAAGAGAGTGAGTGACTACTGAGAAGGAGATTAATGTAGAGATGAATGACATCCAGCATGTTGAGGGCATCACGTTGTCCTTTGGTTTCCAGCTCATGAAACGATAATTACCACTGCAGCTTTGGAGCAGCCGTAAGTAGAAGAGGAATATTACATTTGCAACCGATGTTCTTCTGCTCTTTTTTTGAGGACTGCCATTAGGTTAATGGGCTAACTTCTCCTTCATCTGTATTACAGATTCAGCTTTAATACATCAGATTTCTGTAATGTTAAAGTCCTCTAAGCTGTCATGTCTGAGACTGTAGAAATCCAAGTAACCGGGGAAATGAAAGGAAGCCAGGAAGCTATGATTCATTGAGCTTCCTCTTTTGTTGCACCCAGAGATGAAAATCACAACACAGGGCCTTATCTTGCTCACTCACTGCCAAAACACACTTGAAGGCACATGGCCAAGCATATACATATGCACACAAACACAGAGAGATGATAACATGACTGCAAAACACAAGCTTGAAAGTAATTTAACAACAGCAGCTACAAGGAATCAGATAACTGCTTCTGATGACTTTCACATTTTTGTCAGCTACGTTATATCAAAATTAAACCGGCCATGCTTATCTCAAGCAGGTGTCAAGTCTCAACACGACTCTTGTGTTGTGAAGTGGAAGAGGAAGAAAGTCCTCTTGAAAGAACACATTCAAGAACACATCATTTGGAAAGTGTAATATTGAAAGTTGATTTTAACAATTTTGGTGAAATCTCAGGAGTTCATCTACTGTATATCAGTGTTTTAAAACTTCCCTATTTCAAAATATCTGTGAGTTTTTAGATGAAAAACTCTGATGATATGTACAGAAGGCAGACAGAAGGGTTATGTCATTATAAGCATGTGCCCCCAAACTCATTCCAAAGGAACACAAGCTATTATAGTAAATCAGTGAAATCTGCCTTTAAGTACAAATAGATTAGCTAAATAGTTATTTATAGATTTTAAAAATGTACATTGAGAACACAAATTGATCAGTTTTGACACATGAGACAAGAAATTAAAAAATGATCACACACAGCTACACATTTTAAATTCATGTCACCCTTTCTGCTCCCACTTAACTAAAAACAAAATGAAAAAAACCCCAACTACATTCATATTCCCAGGGCATCAGAGAATGACGCATCAGCAAGTCCTTTAGCATTTCATACCGACACTAAAAGTATCCCTTCTACACACAAGACCTACACACAGTTTGAATTTAGTGAGACATTGTGTGCTGTAAAAAAGAGCATACAGGACGTACTTATTTTATCTTTCACTGGATTCACTTAATTTTTTCACTTTAGCTAACCTTGATTTTTTTTGCCTAACCCTAACCCAGTCTTTGTGTATAAACTAAAACTAAACTGTTACATTTCCACTGAAACTGAAAGAGTGTTGTTGTGTCAGGTTTGTTAAGGTTACCTTATTTCTCTGTATGAGATGCCTACAGACCATCAAGATTTAACACAGTGGGTCCAATCATTATCTGATGCTGTGGGATAAGAACATGTTGAAAATTCTTTCCCATAATGCTCTGGGGAATTACTGATATTTTACCAACTTAATGATTTCAATTAATCTGAATATCATGGAAATGTACAGACAACAGCTGACCTTTCACCATTATAAACTGTGCAAAGTGATTAGGTGTGAAGGTCTTATCTCAAACAAAGAAGATATTTTTAAGATTAATTCAAAATAGAGACATAAATGAGGAAGTGGAAAAAATAGCCACTTATGTGGAGGAGTGGGGAAAAAACTGAATCTACAAGGTGTGTCCACTTGCTTTCTACAGTAAGAGTCTTGCTATAACTCAGTAGTAATAAAGCCATCAGTCTGTGAAGATTAATCGTGCCAATTACTAAGGAGGATAAACAAACTGTCCCTTCCCTGTGGTTACATCAGGATGAGGAATTTGCCACTTGATGGCCTGTGACTGACAACTTTCATTTGTACTAAGAAAAAACTAAAAGAGAGTGAGAGAAAGAGAGAGAGAGAGGAAAAGTTGTATGTGAATCTAGGTAACATTTGGACTGGGCCTGAGGCAGATGTTGGTGAATATTGAACCCTGCATACGTCCACTCGTCCACCCCCCAAGGTGGATTTGGTGAGGCTGTATCATGGCCCATAAAAATTGTTACTGCTCTCTTACAAAAAGCTGGACATGTTTAGTTGTGATTTAGCATAACAGATCCTTTTCAATTTATGTCAGCCAAGACTAAAGAAGCTGGTTCACATTTAGGTTTTGCAACTAATTGAGCCTATATCAGTAAAAAGCTTGAATTTATTGACTATATTACAAGCCTTCGAGACATCAACCCCTATCCCGTTCTTTGATTTTTTTTTTCCTCTCGTGGTTATTCCTTTATTTGAGGCTGTGAGGTGCTGGTCTGTTTGTAATAAAATCCAAATGGAGAAGGTTCTGGCTCCTCGCCCTGAGTTGAAACTGCCCCCCACCCTTCTGTTTCTCCTTCTTGGGGGTACAAGCATGAGATAAAGGTGAAAAGGGGATGATGGGCAGAGACAGGTTGATCGATATGGAAACGTACAAAGAGAGAAAGGAGGATTCATAGGATTCATAGATAGATAAGAGAGATTTCAAGGAGCAGGAGGAAGAGAGAGTGCAAGAAAGTCTCAGAGTAAGCACCAGACCCTGGGGGCCAGTCGGAGGGGATGAGATGAGAGGGCGGCGATGGGAAACTATGTGTGTACGTGCTGCAGGAAAAGGCCTCGCAAGCAGGAGGGTTGGGGAGGTGGGGGGAGCACACGCGCCTCAGTAGGACGAAGTGGTGGTGGTGGGCCGGCGGGGTTGTATGTCCCGAGAGTGTGCGTATGTGTGTGTTCTGTTTGTGATTGTCACTGGAAGAGTGTACTTTGGATCAGTGCATCGACTCACAGCAAACAAAGTTCTGCAGGGCGTAGGCAGAGGGACGCCATGTCCAGGATAAATAAACAAAATTATGAAAATATAGTTGCTTTGACTGATGAGATGAGGCCCGAACTTACAGCCTCCACCTCCCTTATCCGCCCCCTTCTCTTACTCGATTGCACAGTCTGTCCAGTACACACAAAATCAATTCACTTTTGGCCCATTATCAACAACGTAAGTCACATGGACAACTCAAACAGCTTATGTCAACAACATGAAACTGATTGCTCAGTTTCAAATGTAAAGTTCATGTAAAGTTTCAAATGAGGTCCTTACTAATACTTAAAAATATTTAATGTTGCTTTTATTGAGTCCTGGAAGTCTGGCTTTCACAAACTTAAATTTTCAAGTGTGTTACAGCACTGCAAGACATTTTTATTGAATCTATCAATTATACTTTCTCCAATGATATGGTGGTAATGTCCTTCACAAGCATCCCGAATTGCCAACCAATGGTCTATTACCCAAAGATCATCAATCTATATTGACAGAAAACAAAAAAAGGAGACATTTTATTACTTAAGAAGTTGGCCACGCCACTAAGCCATCAATAATCTTCTAGTTTCAGCAAACTCCCTTAATAATTCAGCTTATTCCTAGAACTATCTGGAAAGCCAATGTCTGAATGTTAAAACAAGACAGTAAAGGGCAGATCACTGTTACGTGCATCAGCTGCATGAGACTTTTCTGACAGACAGAAAAAAAAAATCACGACTGATTTAAACTGTCTCTGCCTGATGATTTTCAGGAAAGAGTAAGATGAAACAAGGACAAAGCTCTCTAGTGAATTCCCCGCACAGGCCATTCACCAACTGGCTGGAGGCTTGTTTAAAAAAAAAAAAAAAAAAAAAGAGCCCAAAGGTGCTCAACTGAATCTTTATGGGCCTCAGCTAGCCCTTAAGTGTAGCTGGCATATATGTAGATGAGAACCTATGGATGTATGTTTCTTTATCGCTCATGCTCTCGCATTTAATTTTTCCTATCCACCCTCGTCCATGTCCCTGCTCCCTTCAATTTACTTCTGCATCTTTCCTTCTGCCTTCTGTGCTCAAAAGAGGGACTCCCCAGAGGTGCAGGATAATCCCAGTTCGGAGCAGCAAGTCTTTAATGTCCTGGGAAGACACGCTAGTGAGAGCGCTTCCAGCCCTCTTTCCTCTCTACAGATACCTGCATCAGCTTCCCACCCTTGCGGTCTCTCTCCCCTCTTGCTTCCTTACCCTGCTTGTGTTTTCTCCCATGTTTCTGTCCTCTTTCATTATGGAGCCCATCGATTCTGCCGGGGACTAATACAACTATGTTGTGTTTAGACAGCACAAACAACACAAAAACCAGGGAGTCGATCCATCTTCCGGTGCTGGAGTTAAGCAGCAGGACTGACATTTATTTCAAGTTCAGGTTTACACGTGTGATTGACAAACATACAGGGAGCCACTAAACGTTGTTCCTCGTGGACCTTGGTATAATATAGAACAGCCACACAACAAAACACCACAGTGTCTTAAGGTAAGAGTGAGCATTCTTATGTCAACAGCAACAGCTTGGGAGGAAACAAGGACTAGAGCATTTTCTGCTATTGCAGCAAACCAGATTTGATGGAAATTTTAGGAAAAATGCTTTAAATGTGCAGGACAGAAGTTGAAAAATGTTCTGTCAGGGAGTTGATCGCTGACGCTGCTCTACAGTTTTCACAGGTGGACGCTGCAGCTCTATGACCAACAAGACTGGCACTGGATTAAATAGTTTTCCAACCTGTCACAACACTCCGTTGATAAAAACATCTATTACATCACCACAAATCTTACTGGATACTGATGATTTCCTGGTATTTAAGTTGGAACTAAGCCTGTGCAGCTCGATGGCCATTTCGAGGACTGTTGCTGTGTAGCCACGTTTCACAGAAAACAAAGATGAAGCAGTTGTTAATTTCATGTTCTTTCATTCTTTCCTTGTGTCTCAGGCTATAGCTGAGATTTCCTGCATTAAATGTGTTCTTTAGTATAAACTTGACAGAAGAACTGAATGTTTAGTCCATGAGAGGCTGCTGTGTCTGCATGTCCAACCATGGCAACCAAAATTATCAGGTTTTTTGTAAACTCTGGATATTGCTGAGAAATCTAAAGAGGAAGTTTATTCAGAGGACCCCACAGCACATCCCCAAAGCGTAATAGATATGTTCTGGCCAGTGCTCGTAAACAACATTTTATTCTTCCAAACAAGTTCGTGTAATGAGCCTTAGCAGCTCGCCTCTGTGCATCGAACATCCAACGTCTTACCTGTCTAAATCAATTGCAAACCTAACATGATCCATGAAACTACACCTATAACCAAATATATACTATACGCACAGGGCCTTTATCTATAAGTCAGACCACAACAGAATATATTCTACAACACATGTACAGATCAGCAGTTCAGTCAGTTATACAATGGCTCACTCACACTCAGGTTCAAGTGCATGCAAGAATGTCAACGGGTCCTTAAATGCAACAAACAGGAGCACATAAGTGGTATGGATTTCACTGGATTGAAAGACAAAGTTAAGTCATCACATGAAAGCAGATATCACGTAACATCACATGACTTCTGCATTATCTTCAAGAGAAAGGTCAAACATTTAATGAAAAACACATTTGAACAAGATGTTTGGCCAACTTCTGTATTCCAGTGCTTTTAATGAGCCTATGTGTTTATTTGTTGCCAGCACAAAGAAATCTGTTTCAACAGACTTCCAGACATAACTGACGCCACTGTCACGCCTGAAATGCTCACAGTTACTATTTTGTCTGTAACAAGAAAAGAATACAGGTCCCATATGTATGATATAAGCTAATATATTTATAATATATGGAAAAAAGAACCTGTTGATAATTCTCACCTGTACATACAAACAGGCAAAGCTTTCACACTTTTAAAAGGCAACAAAACGAGTCATTCTTTCTGAGTCCCAACACTGAACAATGAACCCTTAGTCCCATCAAAAGATTGCTTTAATGCAAGGAACTTTTTTCCGATGATGCAAGACACATTTGCTGTGACATTAATGCTGGGAAAGTCATTTTCTGGAAGGTCCATTCTCCAGCGATAAAATCCATATTTCTTCAGGCCTGTGCCTCTCATGGCCCGAATGCCCGAGAATTACGTGTTGAGTTTGGCTGCACGACAGAGACAGAGGCCAAATAAAGTAGGTGTTATGATTGGCATGGACAGCTATGCTTGAGAGAAACAGGTGTTGTTCATTGGCTCGCACACCGATGTGCCCATAGCTGCGGAGGCTTGTGATTGGTGGAAGAGAGACACCACCGCTCTGAGGAGGAAGCTCGCTAACACCGGGCATGTTTGTGGGCATGGAGTGGCCAAGGCGAAGGGAGTTGAGGGTGAGGGGGAAAGAGAGCACCACAGAGAACAGACCACCTGGATCATGGGCCTCAAAGGCCAGCCTGACAGAGTCGATCTGAACAACAGTGAACAGAAGACAGCCAGTCTGCTGACTTCCCCTCTCTTGCATTTTCACTGGCAGCGTTCCAACAAACACATGCTGTCCAGCAAGACTTTCAAAAGAAGCTTCAGCTCGGGTTTTTCCACAGAGGGGATTTTTTTTTCTTACCCTGACCAGTGAAAAGGGAAAGAAGATTAAAAGGCTCCAAAACACCAAGAATAGTCCACGATCATTTAGAGCAAGTCTAAAATGATAGCAATGTGATCGACTGCACTCAAGAAACATACATTGCTTTTTAGAAAAACTCAGCTGAGTAATCTTTAAATAAACATGAAAGCAAACATCAAGCACTATGTGCAGTAGCAGGAGCAACGTTAAAGCTATGATAGAAAACTGCTCTTAGTTACATAGATTTTTCATGTCACACTTGACACTGGAAAAATATGTTTTGTCCTTTACAAACCTTCATCTGGGATCAAAGCAGCTGAAAATCCACTAATTTTTTTTTAACCATTCTCAAAATGAAGTTGTGACTTAATAATCATCATAATAAACAACAGGTGGATAATGAAGAGTGCTATCCAAAGATTTGGAAGAATTTCAAAAGAAGCTTAAATCTCACAAATTATGGGATAGTTTATGGCTTTGTACAAAAGCTCAGAGACACCAAGAAAAACACCAAACACCTAAATATTTGGTCATAAGCCTAAAGAATGGAAACTGGCTTACTGACTCATTTTGATTTCTAATTTAGTCCTAGAAATACTATTTGCAAAAAGGGAGAAGTAGTGTTGTCAGTGCAATAAAATATTTCAGGCTGTTTCCCAATAGAAGTTGACTTTGGAAAAGAATTCTGCAAAGAATTTCTAATAATCAGTTTTTTATAGAAAAGAAAAAACAATCAGGCAGTCTCAGGCAGAGCACGGGGCTTCATCAGGGAGGAAAAGCAGTAAAACTTATTGTTGAGTGTTTGAATTTTCTCTTCTTCAGTTATCCATTGTTTATCTTCAGAACACTTTAAGATAGATTTACTAGAAATAATAGGCAACAAGCACAGGCCTCTTTTCCCCCTTTTTTGTATCAAGTTATTTTTGTATTTTAAAAAAAACAAATAAGCATGTAACTGCAAAAAAATCAACAGTCATTATGCATTTATAGATATATACACTGAAAAGTTGGGTATAAATTATGTGATAAGGATGGTTTTGTCCTGTAGGCAAAACCCTGTGGTAAGATACTGAGCATGTGTTTAAATACGTACACAATACAAAAGCGTGGCAGTTTGAAAGAGTTCACTGTGTATTCATGTGAATTCAGTGCATTAAGGTCCTTACAGACTCACACATTAATCAACCCCCAGCTTCTGTCATCCCTCAGCCTTCCAACTGATCTCTTTTCACTATGAAGAGAGGCTGACCTGGGCTGACCCAGACACTCTCTCTCAGTCAAGACTACGCAAAGTCTTCAGACGCAGGGCTACAGAAGTTATTTTTCCACTTAATTCTCACTTTTTTCTCCATTTCTCTTTAAGCTTTTTGTGCCATTTCTGTCTTTCTGTCCTTTGACAGAAGTTATATTTTCTGCCCTTGTGACCCTGCATCCTCCTCTGTGAGGTCATTGAGTCATGATTAACAGGGGTCCTCTGGGTAAAGAGGGTGTGGGATTTCTCTTATTTTCCCTGCTACCTCCAAGGGTACTACGTGGGGGAGGGAGAAAGAAGAGAAAACATCCAAACATCAACAGCTCGACCAAGTCAGCAAACTAATGAGAGGAGGCCACTGACAGATAACACACACACACACACACACACACACACACACACACACACACACACACACACACACACACACAGCTCCTCATTACCACACGCATGCTGAAGTGTTTTATTTGGACTCAAATTCATGTGATAGGCTCAAATGGCTGGCTGCCTATCTCTCTTTAGCTGAGAGAAACTCCACCGTCTTGCCATGGGAGCGCTAGAGCAGGACGCTGAGGAGGACAAGGCTCCCGCGGTCACATGTTGCCTCTTAAGGGAAGTCATAGACCTTTCCACAAGTGCGCACACTCACACTGATATCCCACCCACAGAGAGGTGATTAACATGCCAATTAGAACAGGAAACAGCGAGCCTCAAGGCCTTCCTTTTTTCAGCCATAAATAGCACACTGCACACAAACATGTATGCATAAATATGCAGATAATGCTCCACTGATTCTTCATTCCAATACCAACTTCCATCCACCCACACAAAAATGTTAATAATAAATAAGATTTGCCTCTCTTATACCTCTTACATCAAACTGTGTGCGTGCGTCTGAACGTGCACCCTGGTCACTTTTCTATATCTGTATCTAGTATCTGTATAATAAATACATTTCTGTATAATTTACCACACACAATTCTTGCAGTTACACTAATGGAAAGACAATCACAACAGGAAATGACACTTTAAAAGTCATAATCCAAAACACGACATGTTACATTATATGACACTTGATGCACTGACCAATCTTGCAGATGTGGCTCTCTGTCACAGTTGTAGGTACAGTCTGAATGAAACCATAGAGAACTTAAGTAGAAGAAGTGAAAGTGGCCTATGTATGAATAATGAAGCAAGCAATGTTACATTTTCCATGTCTGAAAGTTGTTATAGAGAAACAGAGGACACTTCAGGATAGTCCTCACACATATTGTATTCAGCGCTTACTGACATTATAATGTCGGAAAATAGCAAAAGAAAAGCATTTCAAGCTTCCGCAGCCTAGGGTGATGTCCTTAAGTCTACTCCTGACGACTAAAAATCAAACTTTGAAACAGAGAAAACAGCATATACATGTACATTCATTTGAGACACTGAACCTGCAGTGAATGCTTGGCAGTTTTGCTTGAACTATTATATACTATTATACCTAAAATATTATAAATGAAAAATAGAAGACAACACCGTCACTGGTTTTGTAAGACTGTGAAGGGCATTTATGACATATTTGAAATAGATGACTTGTGACTCAACAATTACGAAAATAATCATTGAGACTACACAGCATGGTACAGCAAGAGGCATGCAGCAGCACAGTCTGAGGGACAGACACCGAGATGAACCACTCTGAGCCCTTAAAGCAGCGCTGTGTGGCTCGGCCTGACGCTGACTGATAGCTGGCTGTGGATCCTGAGGGGCATCGGGAGTTTAATCACCCATAACCGCAATTACAGACATACACGTCAGACTCATAAAGCTCTGAAACAAGATGAGCGCCTCCCTGCTCTCCTCCCCTTGGCGCACATCAGCCGAATTCCACTAAAGCTCGAGGAGGAGCGAGGGAGTTAAAGGCATAAGCTCAGAGAGAGAGAAAGAGAGAGGGAGAGGCATCCTTACCTAGTGCACTGCATTAGAGGGAAAATTGCATCGCATTAATTAGTGTTTTTAATACACTTATGAGCCATAAAACAAGTCGTTATGCACTCAGTGTGTAGTAACATTGCCTTGTTGTCAAAGTGAAGAGGCGTATTATGTTTCTACAGGAGATATTTGAAGATCTTTAAAAGCCTTGAAATACATGATTCAAAGGACTGAACTACAGCATTAGTGATTGCAGAAAAAGAAAACATTAACATATCAAATACACAAAGTGTGCGTGTGGATGTGTGTGTGTGTGAGCGCAGCCTTAATGATCACATAAAAGCTCATAGTAGACCATAAGACAGGCCTTAGGATGGATTAAGGTGCAAGCCTTTATCAGTGGGTTCCCACAATCCCCTGTAGAGTCTATCAGCTTTCTCTTTCTTTTTTTATCTTCCTGTCTCCCATACCATGGAGATAGCGCTGCAAGGAAGAAAAAAAAAAAGAGAATGGAGCGTGGTAGAAAAGGAAACATACTGGAACAAGTATGCTAATGGAGATGCCCTGAGCAAGAGGTCAGCTCTTTTCGTAACCTTGCTGCTTGACAGTGAAGCAACAAACAAGATCCAAAGTCGTCCTTGCGCTCATAATAAGTCAAGCACAAATGTGCATTCTGAAGGAGAAGATTAGCTCTCGTAGGTGAAGGCGGTGTGCTGCCAGGGGTCACCGGGTCAAATGGTTGTCATTAGCAGAGGGTTGACATAATAGAGAAGAAGTCATCACATGATGACGCTGATTAATTCTTTCAGTTCTGGCTGTGCACTGAAAGCAGAATGTTAGCTGTAATTTCAAGATCTATTCAGCCAGGGAGCTGCTGGGCTGCTTTAAAAGCAGCAGCATGGTGCAATTCATGCATTTACAGTCAGTGTAGAAAAAATAGGATTGAAGCTAAAATTATATTTCAAGTTATAACTAATAACTGCAACTAACAGTAATTGTTCAAACAATACAATAGTGTAAATGAGGCCAAGGTGATGTGCTGAAGTTTTACTCCCAAACTCAGAAGAAGTTTGGAAGTAAATCTTACAATTGTGAAGAAGAAAAAACTGAGAAATAAATCCTCAGATTTAGAAATGTCACAACATGACCAATTGTTCCAGCATTTAACACCAGTAAGTAAAGGGAGCTGCAAATAAATGTTCTGACACTTCTAACACTGCAAGCATCAAATTAGATTCACAAAGCACAAAGCACTGCTGGAAGAATCAAAATCCCGAACATGTCCAGTTTACCACAAATGGAGGGCCGATTTACACCTTCCCTCTCTCAAAGAAGCTTCAGAGATGACCTTTGAACTCCAGAGCTGACCAGGAGAAGCAATAGGTCACAAGATCACTGAATCAGTTGATTCATGAGACAGAGGCTGCACAACACCGCCTCTGTCTCCCATGATATTTAATCCCTCCACCAGGGGCGATGAAATTATATGGACGTGAACATCAGAGGAAAACATTCCTTTTCCCCCGCCTCATCATCCCGACTCACGCAGACCTGACTGTTTTTCTCTGATTATCGGCAGCGAAACCTTCCCGCATGATCGGCTGTGATTGACTCATCAGCTGCACAATGATGCGAGATAAAGAGGGTCAGCCGCCCTGTGTGTGAAAGTTCAACGTTTCTTTTTGGCACAGGCGAGCGCACACCGTGTAAACAAGATAGGCAGAAGGATCAATCAAGTAGACCATATTTATTAGCTTAGCTGGCTAAGAAGTAGTACATCCGCTGGAACATGATTCAGGACTAGTAGCACAGAGAAGAAAAGAAGAAGAAAACAGACAGAGAGAACGAGTATGACGCAAATAGAGCAGGAGGGAAAATAAGGGGGATGTGAACTGAAACAAGAAGCTTCCAAAGCACAATTTCAATTAGAAATTGCATTAAAAGCCAAATTAAGACAATTAATAGAAGCACACTGGAACATTTGTATTTTGCTAAAATTTAAAAAATTTACTTCCACCTAAACAACATTTTCATGTGAAGTAGAAACAAAAAGAGAGAGCGAGGCGGCAAGCGGGCCTGATTGGTACTTCAATGCATCATTAGTGGCAGTCCAGCCTCCTAGTTACAGTCTGCTCTGCAATTCACAGTCTAATGAGGGGGAAACTGGGAAGGCATACCAAACACTGTCACATTAGGATGAATTCATAGACACTTAAAGATAGGAAAACATTATCATATGCTCCAGGAAAAAGGATAAATAAACCACTGGCTTAGAGCGTTTTGTGTAAATAATGTTTCTTGTCATTTGCGATTGGACGTCTGTATTTTCACGCTGACTGAGTGGGCTTTTAATTTCCCTTCATTTCTTAGACATGCCTTCCCTTCAACTTCCCGGCAGCACACAAACAGGAAGGCAGGGCCCTTTGTCTTCCTGGTTTGTTGCGCTAAGGGACTTGTAATATAGAACATGGAAGTAAACACGCAAAGGAACTAAAATAGGTGCAGGCACTGACTTATCCTGTACACAGGTAGAGATTTGATTCTGACTTATATAACAAACCTGTTTCCACCGAGTGTGAATGGTAGAAGCAAACGTGAAAAAAAATATGTATTTATCAAACACTAATTAGTCTACAACGGAAAAAAAAAATCTCATATGACAAAATGAAACTTTTAGTAAAGCACACAGTATAGTACATCTTGAATAACTAGCATTCACATTAATCAATGAGACTCACATGTTCCTCCTCGTCTAACAGGGGAGAAAGCTTGCATCATTCAAACTGTAAGTGCAGTCTGATGCACAGCATGGAACAGAGCATGAAACACCCTGAAGGATTTATTGGTGTCAACATTCGCCTCTGGTGAAGAGAAAACACGAGCGATGTTGTTTACTGTCACTTTTATTTAGACCTTTTCTTCCTCCTGAAGTCACTGCTCCACACTCATTGCATCTTTAAAGAATATTCTGACAACGATCATTGAGCCTCCTCTCTTGTGACACCAAAAGCTGCCCCAACAACTGACTGTCTCCTCCTAAGTCACAACAGCTCAGTTGTCCATGTCCATGTAGTTATTTCCCCATTTATACAGAACGATTTGGACCTTGCTCTGCCTTCCTGCATGCTCTTGTATGTCAATTTTCCCTGGAATCTTTCAATATTTGATATGGCACCATCCGCAAAAACTCCCCCGCAGTTGTTAATGTCATCCAGACATAAAATCCACTGGATGTTGTAAACCTTTCTTAGTGTGCAGACATATATTACAGGCATACTTGCAGGTCACTCTGATCAGTGACAACTCCTTGCTAAATAAATTTAAGAATCTTCTGGTTCTGATACGTTACCAATTCTACACTATAGTGGTATTAAGTGTTCGAGTTCGAGTTAATACTGTAGAACTAGACTACAAAGCACTCCAGTCATATAAATGTGAAATTGAGCCAAACCAAGGCTTAAAATAGCAACCTTTAAGGATGATCCCATTACTCCTGTGGGGCACCCACTGACCACTTACAAGGAAAAAACTGCCCTCAGTTCCCAGTCAATCAAAATTTATTTTTATGTATGTTAAAAAAAAGGAAGGAAAAACTGACATTTTAAAAATGTATGCAGCCAAAAGCTTAATGGTTTATTTAGTCATGTACTTGTGGTTTTCTAGTTCTGTTCCATTTTTCTGCATTTAATTATAAAGATACTCATCTGATATAAACATGAAATTCAGTTTAGTCACTACCCGTCCAGTGAAAACGGTTGTCTTATAATGTTTTCTGTGGTTCTAAAAGGAGCTTTTCCAAGTTTGAAAAGATCAGCAAGTTCAGGTTTGAGTGTTAGATGGTACAAACTGAAAGTGTGGTGTTTGAAAACAGTGAACATTTTGGAAGCGGAGGGGGTCCTCATGAAAACACCACTGCACTTCAAATAAGCATTATTACTACACACAAATATCAGGTACCGTGTTCATTATTACTATAAAGTGTTGATATTTGGTGTATGGAGGGATATGAGATAAAGGATACCTTGTTTTGATCATGATCACTGGAAAAAAAAGAGAAGCGCACATCCACAGGTTATGTAAGGTTTTATGAAAATCTGTATCTCATCGTGAATTCTGCTGACACACGAGTGCAAATCACCGACAACATGGTTACACATTAAGTAACATTCTGAGAGATAAAAGATCAATCAGACATACTGTTTTTTCCCAGCCATTCAAAGAGGCCAAAGTCAACTTCTCATCTCTCTGGTTCAGATAGAGTCAACATCTTAAGTGATAATTCATGCAGTCGGATAGCAGACAGCTGTAAAGCAGTGTTATAAATACTGTTTCAGTACACTGCTCAGGGAATAGGGTACATTTCAGGTTAGAGTCATTATGTAACCTACAGTGCTTATGCAGGCATTAATATTTGCACTCCCACATAGTAAATGTGTTGTTTAACAAATAATGGCTATAAGGACAGGTAGTGAGGGGGGAAATCAACAAATGCCTAATTATCACAAAACACCAAAGTACCATCAGTGGTAATAGACTTGTTTGTTTTTCTTTTAACCCCAGCGACCTTTGGCAGACAGATGGAGCGCATAAAAACACAGTCATCTCTTGTTGAGTTAATGCTGTCAACACACACTGTTCTCTACATATGATTCAGTTCACGTTATTCACATCTCTGCGAGCGCTCTGTGTGATTCTATACACACACACATCTCCAGCAAATATGACTGTGTCCCTCGATGTGTTTACACGTGTGTATCTGGCACTTGATAGCGTCTGTTTGTCTCGTTTCGATCTGCAAGCTGTGCCACTGAGCAAAGTGTGAATAACGGAACTGGCGGCACGTTGGTGTCGGGTGAGATGCTGCCACCACAAAACTAGACTGGCTGTTGTGTAATCATCAGGCTCATACACACGTGCCCTGCCAGTGTATCACAATACATGGAACAGATGGTAGGGAGGGTGTTAAATAAACACAAATACATGCTCATTATCAGCTTGGGTTACAGGCAGCTGCTGCTGCTCATTTTGCCTTTGACATAAATGTTCTATAAAATAACACCTCAGTGAACTCTTTACATAGGAGGATGGCAAACAAATCACAGCGCATAAGCCAAACGAGTCATTTTTGGTGGGGTTGAAATATGAGGTGGCTCAGCTCTTCCTAATCACTCGCCTGGGTGGTACATGCATGCTATATCTACAATACTGCCAAGCACAGCTGCCAGGGACATGAGGATCACACAGTACATAGCTATACACAGATGCATGTGCACATGCACTTTTGAACACACAGAATGAAACACCCACACATATAAACAAACAACTATACACAGAAAACACAGAAGTAGAATTAGACCTAGGCCAGTTTTTCTTTCTGTCATTAAGTACTTGTCCTGATGCCATGTCTCCCTGGGAGAGGAGATCTTTACTTGACAAGCATTAGCAGAAAGGGACTAAATGTTCCAGATCCTTTAGATGGTTTCATAATATTTAGAAATGAAGAAACTATCACGTAAATGATTAACTCCCTCTTAGGCAAGCCTCTTGCATGGAGAAGCAAAGACAAATCGACATGAAGATGACACAAAAAAGTGGAAAATTTGTCATTGTTCCGCTGAGCTTAACAAATAGTTGTTGATGACATTGTTTTGCTGCATTTTTACCAACAGCCCAGAACAATGACACAGTGAGAAACTTCACTTCACACAATAATAATTTGAGCACTCTGAGTAACGGAAACATTTCTTAGCTGTAACTTGCTTGTTTTTAGCCGTTCAATTCACATCATGCTGCCCATCTAGTAACCTTAAAGATTTGTGAACCAGGAAATCTTATCAGCATGATTCATAAAGGTCTGGCTAAGTGAACCACACAGCCAAAACCATCTGATAAATAACCAGAGATATGTCAATGCTGAGCCTTCAAGTTTCACCTTTGACTTTGCCTCTTCCACTGCAATCTCTCACCGTCACTCACCACCACCAGCCTCTGTGGGCATTGCTCTTGCTTTCCCCACCCTCATTTCAAAGTCATGCCACCACTGCTGCACAGCCACATTAGTCAATTAGCTCAATGTCAGTGACTGTAATGGACTTGTGGACATGACACCCCTGTAGCGTTTGGTGAGCCTTTACAGAGGCTCAGCTCCATCACACAGTCTCATTGACTGAGGCACCTGCATGGGCATATACAAAAGGTCAACTTTCTGCAACAGTTTCCTCTACCAATGCCTTTGGTCTCCCCCTGCCTGAGGCACAGGCACAGTGGGCTAGAAAGCATCTGGATTAAATATTAGTTTTGGTCTATTGCAATAAATTTTAATAGATTCATAGATAGATCCACAATTACTGATGATAATCAACAAAAAACTATGGTTCTTGACATCACTTGTTGATCTGATTTTTTACAAAACCCAGGTTAGATAGTTGCTCGCAGGAGACAGACCTAAAAACCAAAAAAAATGAAGACGTTATAAACCTTGTCCATCGTCATGGACAAATTATTGGCACTGATCAAGGACTTACTCACTCACTCACTTGTAGATAGACAATTTCCAGCTGATGAGGGTAGACTAGCAAACAAAGGAATGCACCCTAGTAGCTCCTTCATCAATGGGCTTCTCCACCTGTGGTGTGTGCTCCACCTTTTAGACGTCTTTGACATCCTGCATTTCAATTGTTGCCATTTGTTTGGTAAAACAGAGTCTAAAGCTTTCCCGCCGCCATAGCGGCCACAGTCTCCGCCTCGAGGGCATGTGGCTTCTCAGACCAACATCAAGTCCTGACAAGATATTTCCATTAGCCACTGCATTACCATCACCCCCACCTCTCTTTCTCCATGCATCTTAAGAAGTGACTTTCTGAAGAGAAAGCACGTGGGAGTTGCATGTACTTCTTCCTCACTTCTACCTCTCACATCTCAGCATGTACTGGCCCTGCATTAGCACACTCGGGTGGGCCTGTTGCCGTGCAGCAGGACGCATGTGACATTGGGGAGCTGCCACCCTGCCTCCCCCACCATGCACATGTCTTCCACAGACTTCACCGACCCTTTGTCTTCTACCCTACACCCCTCAATTCTTGGTTTGCCCTTTGCAGTAGGGCAAGGGTGGAGCCTGTGCAAGCCAGGGCGGCAGGTGCTATGTTTCTGACCTTCCACTTCATGAGATCGGTTTTGCTGACATTCGGATCAAACGCTTGGTTGCGCTGAGCCCCCTCCCCACTGCCAAGCTGGCTATAATGCCAGGCGTGTCAAATCACTTTAGCGTCAAAATACCGAAAGTCCTTCCCCCTCTACTCTTCTAACTCATCACCCCTCTCTTTCTCTGCCCCCAACATCCCCGATAGACTGGCTCTCCCTCTCTCTCCTGCTTCTCCTCCTGTGGGGAAGGTTGGGTGGGGGGGGACACAGAGTCTGATGATCTGTAGCTGCTGTTGCCCTTCAAATTCCCACTGATGAGGACATAGGCAACTGACCATAGTGAGAAGCAGAACAGCCAGGACCACTGTTAACAGCAACAAGCTCCCAGTCGGCTCTGAAAGGACACCTGAGCTTCCTAACAACCTACTTAACACACAGAACAGTAAACATACAAGAAGTGGGTTGATATAGATGTAGAAATATGATATAACATTGTAGTAGAGCTCATTACTATTTAGGGGATATACTTCCACTTAACCAAGGATTGTGACCCATTGTTCAAACCTTCAACGGTCAAAAGCCAAGAAAAATGTTCCTGGATTCTTGTGTTGTTGTTCTTTATAGTTACCAAAGCAGAGTTGGATGTCGAAAGCAAAGCATAACAACCAGGAAATGTATGGTTCCGAGAAAAAATAAGACTTGATAAATAAATCATAAAATTGGCCTCTTCCTTTGGTTTGGCATTGTCCAACTATCTGGCTCTGCTGCTGTTAGCTGATCCAGATGTTCAACGCAAACTTTTCTTAGTAAAGAGAGGAAAAGCACAAAAGACACTTTACAGTAACTGATGGCATTTGTCACAATGACATGTTAATTTGGCTTTTTCTGACTGGCTTTTGATCAGTTTCATCGCGAAAATGAAATTAAACTGTTTTAATGATTTTTTCCTGCCTGCATTTTTGCAGCATGCTAAGAGAATATTTTCCCACTGTTTGTTTGCACGGTGGTGTGCAGTGTTTCAAGAGCTTGACCAACTGCTGTTTTGCAAATGGGACACACATGCAATTCTTTCATAGCCCAATCTTCCAATGTTTATCTGCGGTTAGAGGAGGCCAGTGGCCCTCCACACTTAGTCAGCCTGGCTGATATAAACATGGCACTCAAGATCAGGCTTAAGCGGCTAAGGAGAGCCGGTATGACACTGAAAGCTCTGATGTTTCATTTTTCTGATGTTCTGATATTCAGACTGTGATGTTTCAATGAGCACGTTCACAGCAGAGCTAGAACTGGGGCTGAGACATTTGGGTTAAGATGTACATATTCATTTATATTCATGGCATTCGTTAATTTGCCCATATATTTCAGTGGAACCCAGTGTGCTTCGCTGTGATTAACATACTGTTCCGTGTTAGGCAACATGGGGCCTGAAGAATGAGGACTTGCTTATTCATGTTTAATTGATGTTAATAAAAAATGCAGGGTTTTTCTTTTCTTCCTCTTTCTAGATGCAAAGTCTCCCACACACTATACTGTAAATCTCACTCAAGGGGTCAGGATCAACTCCAAGGAGAGCTGTAATCTTTGGAAGAATGAAATTTCACCTCATCTGCAAAAACTGCCTCGGAGAATATATCATCTACAAACTAAATATAACTAAAGGATATGGCCTAAAATATATTTAAAACAAAAATTGCATACAAAGAGTCATCTCTGATTTTAAAGGGGAAAATGAACAATGGATACATCTGTATTCTGCTCAAAAATTCATTAGCTGTTAAATTATGCTGTACTCCTGATAATTTAAATTTAAATGTTGTTTCCTTTGCAGTACCATGATTCAAATTTAAACTGGTAATAATGGCCTTTGAGAATCTGACTTCAGTTAAAAATTCAGAGTTCACCTCTCAACCATCAACTCTACCACCCTTAATTACACTGTGGAGATGACAATGACTACATCAAAGGAGGGACACAGTCACTCACTGTCTGTCCACTCTGTCCCTGGTTGCCTGCTCGACTTGCTCTCCGCCAGGTAGGAGCCGTTACAATGAGATAGCATTTCACTCTGATGGTGCTGCTGAGGGATTATAGGCTCAGAGAGTTATCATAGGCTTAGTCGCTCTGATTTCTAGTGACCTGCTGTGGATGGCTGCCTTCACTCTGTGCCAGAGACCTCCACCTCTGCAGATACACCCTAGCTTCTGCTGCGGAAGCAGCTGGCCAGCAGGGACCATGTCACTAGGGGGGATTCCTTTTGGCAGACATGGATGGGTATTATGGGTATTCAGTGAATGCTCATTAGATAAAGGAACTAGCAATTAGGTTATTAGAAAGCAATACAAGGGGACACAAAAGAACATAATTGTGAAGGTATTTAGACATTGGAAAACTAAACTAATAAATCCTGTCTATCTTTGAAATTTATCTAAGGTGTCACCTGTAGTGACGAGCCCACAGTGACTCTACAGTTCACTTCACCTCTATGGAGCATTTTAGCACCTTTCAGCTCACCCTTCTGGTTTTACAGCCTACAGTATTGTTGTTTCGTTCTCTCTCACCACTCTCGGGGACCTTGTTTTCCAGCAGCAGCAGCTTGCTAGTGTACATAGTATTGAGGTGACAAAAACCAAGGTAAAAGGCCACTGAATATTGGACTGAAATTTATGATGTGGCCAAAGAAATGTTGATGTTAATCTGGACCTTCTATGTATACTGTGTGTGTGTGTGTGTGTGTGTGTGTGTATATACAGCGGGGGAAATAAGTATATAGTAGTATAAGTAATTAGCATTTTTATCAGTAAGGGTATTTCTAAGTTGATGCAAAATTTCCACCAGATGTTGTTGTTGATGCAAAATTTCCACCAGATGTTGCCATCAAGCCAAATATTGAATTCATACAAAAAAATCAGAACATTTAAGTA
>JAUYWH010000014.1:15864921-15888111 GCA_034779795.1 Ctenopoma multispine | reverse complement strand
GATCTATACACAAAAAAACATTATTAAAGAGTGCTGCTGGTTTACGTCCTTTGTTGACACTACTTTGCAGAGCCAGACATATTTCTGACATTTGATGAACAGACGTCTGGAGACAACTAGTTGAAAGTGTGGTTGTGGTTGTGGCAAACTCTGCCGCTGACAAAGCTCCTCCCACGGGCCTCCTTCCAGTTCTGTTGCAATTTCAGGTGTGAATAACCAAACTCACCACCTACATGAGTTACTGGAATGTTTGGTGTAGAAGTTTTTTCATCTTGATTTGATTATTCACACACACACACACACACACGCACACACACTTATGCCAAGACAAACTCCACTGCTTCCACACATACAGAACATCTGTGTATACAGTAACGGCTATAAATATGAGTTATGACAAAAGTATTATAATAGTAGTTAATACTGAATGACAGATAGATGTACACTGGCAGTGGTTCCACTTTACCCCATCTCTCAGGTTCACCTTTCTCACAGAGACATACTTCTCTCTCTTAGGATTGTATAAAATACAGCGTTGGGGTTAAGCTTAGATGACACCAAAGCAGCGGTTCCTTATAATTTATAATAGTCATTTGTCTCACTTGCTGTGAAGTGATGAAGCCAAATTCAGGCCATTGGTGATCAACCACAGACAGACAGGGGGAGGAAGAGAAACTAAAAGAGTGTGGTAAATTAGGTTAGAGGGGAAGACAAGAAGGGGCCAGTTCAAAGACTGCTTGTGCATGTCAGAACCTTTCTGGAGGGCAAATAGGGGAACAAGGGCCTCACTGCAGCCCGGCATTCAGAGCAGCTCCTTGGGCAAAAGACTCTAATCAAATTTGTGTGATTGGACTCGAAAAAGAAAAAAAGAAAAAACCGTGAGGGTAAAAGAGACTCCTTTCACCCGGGAATGGACACAAGGAAGCATTTAAAAAATCTACTATCCCTCTGCTGATCTTTACAGTAGCTGTTCACATGACAGGCTATCTGCCCACGCCCACAACCCTTGGCACAGCACACACTGGCTTTTTTCTCAGCTGTGAAATATCACCACAAGTAAGGGAGAGATAAAACTTTGTTTTATGTGCATCCTCTAATGGATCGCTGGTGGAAATTCATCCAATACTTTGTAGGATTCACGCTGCCTGCACTCCTTCAATCTCGTGTCAAAACTGCTATTTTTGAACTTGATTAATTGTTGCAATTGGATACAGCTCTGGCATTATTACTTGGCCTTGATTTTCCTTGATTACAGCTGATGTTTTGAAACGATCAAAGAGAATTACCTCCAGCAACTGTGTGTTAAATAACGAGTGGCTTCACAGTTTGGTCATAACCATTTTGCGAGGGGAAACTTATGTATTGACAATAGCACAGAAGTGCTGCAAGAGAGGAAGTGAGGTGTGGTATAGTGTAGCGACCTGTGCTCCACTTACTGAGTCCTGGTAGAACTTCTCAGACCAGGCTTCCTGTTAGCCTATTAAACTCATTCCACACAACCATGTTGCCACCTCTGCAGGAGCTCAGAGTCTCCTATTAACCTCCTTCTGCCATCTCACCCTAGTACATCTTGAATCCAATGTACTGAGGATGTAAACATGTACAACACCCAAGGACAAAACAGAAGGAAGGCTGCCACCCACGTACTCTGTTCTTCTCCGACGAACAATATGTTCTATGACTCTGACCCAGATTAAACAATCAAGGCTGATGCATGCCTAAGTCAAGACTTGCATTAACATTTGCTTATTCTATCTTTGTTGGCGTAAGCCCTTCTGCACCCTCAGTCTCAAGCTGTTGTGGCATGTGTATAAACACCTTCATTTTAACCGATTCAACTGCACTGAAAAAACTGGTCTTGTGTTTATATTTTACATTTTCTTTCCTCTTATGAAAGTAGATTTTACAGTACATGTAATTCTGAAAAGACTGATAATATAAGCTGTGCATTTTATCATAGCATATTCTGTAGTAAACTGAAAGCATATTTAATTTTTAGATTTTTTATTTATAAATGTAAATAAAAAACAGAGGGAAGCTGCAGCAAGTTGTCATTTATAAGAAGTTGCAACCAGCATGTTCAGTTTTTTTCTTAAATTACTAAAAATGAATAATTGATGAAAATAAAAACTCATTACAATATTTTTAGACACTATTTAACCAGGCTTAGGTAATGCTGTGCCATTCCAAAAATGGAAATACACTGCATTTTGCTAAAGCTTCATTAGAGGAAAGCTACAAACATGCATCACAGGAAACAGTATGTTTCAGCCCATTATGTGATATATCTCAATATGAAGTGGTGCATAACTCAAAACCTGAAACAAAAACATCTGGGTCCACAGCTGCTCTGCATGGGTGTGCGCTGAAAAGCAGAATGACTATAAAACACTAAAGATCATAATACAGTAAAATAAGAATTACACAAGATGGACCACTTGCAGGATAGTTGTAAAAACAGGGATTAAGTGCACTCTTTGGCTTGAATGCCTTTTTAAGTTGGTGCCATTAAATATGGGGAATGATAGATTTGAAAACCAGTAATGCTGATTCCAGGCTGTTGACTATAAAACTCTATTAGCGAAAGGACTGCAGCAGGAAAAAAAAAATATTGGAATAAACCTGTCCAGGAAATCAACAGTGAATTGGTTGTAAAGTGCACGCTTCCACTTCAGTATCACAAAATGACAATGAGTCAAGCTGGACTGGAAAGACAAGGACAGGAAAACAGCGCCTAGAGAGCAAAGCACAAGAACCTGGGCCAAGATAATGAACTGAAATGACAAGGTTCTCACTCAGTAAACCTTCAAGTATCAACATTTTGGGTCTCATATTGATGGCTTAGCTTAAGAGCAAGCTCTTCACTCCTACAAATGTACACACTTCCTGGCATTCAAGCCCCATGGAAACCATCTGTGAAGAAAATTCAGCAAGGCAAAGGTATTATTTCTTTCTATATAAGGCTGAATGTAGAATGCACTTTGTTCTTAAATGAAAAAACATCATTTATTTGGCCTGTGCATCAGAGGCTGAAGCAAAGTACAAAATATGTGAGGACTGTGGAGGAAGTGCAGTTCAAAATGTTGCATAAATTTCTGTCCATAAACATGTTGTTTAATGAACTAACTTAGAAGAGGTCATTGATTTTTCCCCAAACATAACATCTGAGGTAATTTTGGAAGAGCAAAGATCTGATAAATCTTCAGGTCTTTAGCAAAGACTTGAGAAGGTCCAGGAATGCTCTCGCCAATCTTGCACTTTGGCTCTTTATACATGTTATGTAAAACTTGTGAAATACTGTCAAGACGCCGGACTCCACTGAGCTTTTAATGTCAGTAGTAAAATAATTTCCTTTAAATTGGCCAATCCTGCAAAAAGGGTTCATGACAATAGACTTTCTTTCATTTTTCTTACAGTACCTTAAGAATGCTCTACAGGACTAATTTCACACAAATGATTATTCTTGTATAATCTTTTTTCCTAGAATATCAATCAGGAGAAAAAAACAATTATGCCATAAATATAAAGCTACTGTATGTAAGGTTGCATACAGTACACACAGTTTAGTATTTTGCTTTTAGGGAAGAGAGAAAAGTAAAATAAAAGTCATATTTTGACTGTAATTTAGGGACCTTTAATAGGACCTTAACAAAATCAAATGTTTCTCTTCACACCTTGACACTGAAATATGTAACACAGAGGCTTTTTAATAAGTCATATTTGCAGAAAGATAATAGCTTGTAAAAGTCTATAAACCACCTAGTATTGCAAAATAAAAAAAATATTAATAATAAAACGTAAAAATTACTTATGTGTAATGTCTACAGCGCTCACTGGGAGAGTGAGACAGCTGAGGCTGTGGCTTGTTATGGGTTACAGTATTATTCCAAAGCTTGAGTGATCTCTTGTGCTCTTCAGGAATGGATACATGCCACACATTCCAAGAGGCGACCAAATCGTTCTACTTGAGGCTGTGCCAAGCAAGCTGCAGCTGTTCTTACAGGATCTTCCAACTACAGTAGATATACATGGATTTGTCCATTTATCGCTCTATTATTCCTGTTCTCAAAGCCAAATATTATATTTTGCAAAGCACGAGCAGTGCATTTACACATTCCCCCCCTTCCTATAGTCAAATAAGCACTGGATAAATCAGCATTTGGGTCGAGATAATCCATCTGGCTCCTTTCCCTTTTTAAATGACACCCTGTCATTGATAATCTGTAAGGTACATCTTACTCACCAGTGTACTGACACTGAATATTCTACTTGCTGACTGACTGGTGTGATAATTTCTCAGTTTTCTCATCAGAAGAAAGCACTCAAATGTACAAAGACTTCTATTATGGATTTAACATTTAGTTTTCTATTTACTACTGCTGTCAGTACAAGCACACCACAACATATACAGTAGATCTATGGTGCTTACACAATAAAATACAATACAATCTGACAATCAACAGTATTCATCTTTATTTGTAGTAGAGTGTAAATGGCACAGTCCCTGTATACTAGGTCTTTACTGTGTCTGAGTGCCTGTATACTGTGTTTTTCACAACACCAATAAATCCAATAAACCAATTAACAGTCAGAAAAAGAATGTGTTGAAAACCTAAAGACAAACATTTTCTAGATATTAATTCATCACTCAAATAGAAATGACTCTGCGTAACTGTCCTGTGGGTAAGATTTCTAACGAGGATGAGATGACTCATGACTTCTGTAATAGCCCATACTGTGCTTTCACAACAGCAATCGTTCTGTCCGTGAGTGTAACTTCTCTTATATGACAAATGTCTTATTTTTAAAATGTGCTTGTATTGAGTACATAATCAAGGACAGAGTTATTTGCCACTCAGGTATTAACACGTCAGGAGGAAAAGACAAATCCTTGGATCAGTCATAAAAAGAAAGAGAAACACAGACAGCAGCCAGCATGAGGGCGAAACCAAAGGAGAAAGGATGGAGAGGGAGAAATGAGAGAAAGATGGATAGAGGAGGAAGAGTAAAGCAAAATGATGCTTACAGAAGGTGGGAGAAAGCGAGACTGACAAAGAGAATGAATGAGAGAAAAACAGAGGAGAGGCAGGCAGAGGGAGGCATAAAAACTAGGTCAAGTCACATGACTGGGATCGTCTGCAGGCAGCATTAAATATCCTACAGCATGTGGTCATTTACACAACAAATGTAGATTTCATTTTATAAATTATTTCTCTTCCACTGGGGATGAGGCTCAGCGCAAAGCGTGTGATGCTACACTGTTTTCTGGTTGGAAGCGAGTCTTTTCAGCGAGGACAAAAAGCAGAGCGCTAAAGACTCGAGCGAGCCGTTCCCTCTGAGACAGGAAACAAAGCGAGAGCCTGAGATAGCATGAAAATGATCATAACAGGAGGGAACATGGCTCCAGTATGAGACAGCTCCATTGTGACAGGCTTATGGCCGTAACGTACACTGCCCATTATCCTGGCTAACTGCAAAGGACAGTAAGTGTTGTGTTAAAAAAAAAAAAAAAAAGGCGTCACGTATTTTAACTTTTTAGAAAGTGACAGCAAAAGTGTGCCCAGTAGAGCTGCATGAATATATTGTCAAATGAATGCAAACTATACATAAGAAGGACAATTATTTAATGTTTGATGCAAACAACTGTGTTTCCCGGTGCATTACATTAGACTGGAGCTGCAATGATTCTAAAACCTATTTTAGCTTCAGGAAAATTATCAAGTACTTTGACAACTGATTCATTACTGAAACTTTTTTTTTTAGAAAACTTAGTTTAGTTTGAGTTTCTATCAAGAAAGAAGATACAGATACATTAAATTGAACAAATGAGATATGAATGGAGAGAATAACCAAAGAACAAACAAACAATAACTATAGGCTGTAAGTTGGCTCCAGCCAGTACACCACCCAGTAAACCATGCTTAGCAGTAGGCAGGTGTGAATGGATCTAGGTATCTTGAACAACTCTTCTAAAACACTGAAAATTTGATTTAATGTTTTACTTCGTGAACTAATTCACAATGAACCAGTTAGATGATAACACTGACTGAACATGCTCTTATTATGACTCAAAATCAGAATGGGATGTCAAATCTATGACTAAGAAGTACGTACGTATCGCATCACATCGCCCTCCATTGCGAGGGTGACGTGCCGTGAGATGCAGCCCAGGCCACCCACACTGCTCCAGCCAAAGAGGAAACTACAGCTGCCAATCAAGCACAGGACTACAAGCGGAGCTGGTCATGAGATCAGTCAATCCCCTGGAGCCCAGTCTGTTGAACACCAATCACTCATTCACATTTGTGGTTAGCAGAAGCAGGGGGACACACACAGGAAGTGTACGTGTGTGTGTGTGTTTGTGTGTGTGTGTGTGAGAGAGAGACACACACACACACACATAGAGACAGAAAGATGTGCACTGAACTGAAATCTGCCACTAGCCACTTGTAATATCAATAAGTGAACCCTAACTGACTAACTCCCCCCCCACCACCACCACCGGAACTGAGTCAGTCAATGGTCAATGTGATGCAATGCCAATGTCAACCCAGACCAACACGTGGCTCTTCTCTCCAATCAGTTTGACCCCCGGGCTTTCAGCGTCACAGTGCCCAGCACATTTGGATTGCTGTGTTTCAAAATGCAGATAAACCAGGGTGCCGCTTCAACATCAGAGTAGAACACCAATATATGATGTAAAGATAACCTTACATCACACAAATATCTCATGAGTTGGGTTAGACTGATGGGAACATGGTGATGCTCTTTTTCCACAGGTCAAGTATCATGACAACGTGTTGTGAATGCCTGAGTTTAAAAAGCTGTAATCAATCATCAGTATAAACAATCAGAGGCATTTTGAGATAAAATATGACTGTTTTACCTTAACTCGTGTATTTATAGATTTACTGTGTACATCAGGAGTAAGAGCAAAAGCCTTCAGGCACATAAAAATCTTAAGTACAGCAATAAGAATCTGATTTATTTTGATACTGTCCAGGTCAAGAGAGGAGGCACCTTTCAAGAGCTGGCAGCGCACTCCTACGACGGAAATGTCATCGATGACGTCACTGCACTCACTGACCACTGTATTAGGTACATCTGCACAATCGAATACAGTCCGATCCAACAGCCCCCGTTGTTTATTTAAATAGTGCATCCAAAATATTAGAGACACCTCTTACATAATGCTCCAGTATGACTCCACCACCCGCAATAACGTTAGTAATAAACATATAGTTATTAATATCATCATATTATAATTATAACCTTTATAGAATTCATGGCAGAGCTGAATCATACAGGTGTACCTAATAAAGTGGCCAGTGAGTGTACCTGCAGATGCTGCAAGACAAGAAAAGCCAGTCAAGCATGAAGCTGCTCCAAAAATACTAAATCTGCCTTCCAGGGTAAAAACTCTTATCTCAAATAGCAATTACTGACCAAGAGAGACAGACCGTCAGATCGGTTTAGAGCTGAGCAGTGGTGCACCCTCTCAAAAAGTACAAAAAAGAAAACTAATTTAGATCAAGGGACAAGTTGTGGATGGACCAGAGCAAGCTCATTGTGTACTGGCACAAAGAGGTATCTGCATGCACAGCAATGTAAATACACTGAGGAAATATTTTTTATTAAGTACAATAGTATTGTGTTGTTGCTTACTGGCAATCCAGTCTCCTAAAAGGGATATTTCTACTCAGCTGCAATCTAATTGCAAACCTATAATCTTTTCTCTGACCACAATGAACACATGTTACAATAATGTAATTAACATTAAAAAAACACAAAACATATGTTGCATCACAACAGGATTATTGTAGTTCAAAATTCACTACACATACGTAATAGGAGTGTAGTTTTCAGGAAACTGGGCTCTTATTGGATGCAAAACTACTATGACCATGTCTTGTTATTTCAATTTTTTATTGACTAAACAATAATTTGATTTTTTTTAAATGTATATAAGAAAATATGAAAGCATGAGTTATGTCTCCAGTGTAAATTTTGTTTTTTTATTTTGTTTAAAGGCTTCTGGAATTGATGCCTTCTCCATTTTCCTGCAAAAAAGAAGCTTATTTTATAAATGAGTAGATTTAGTGTGCAGTGTTATTTCCACTTGGATTTTGTAACACTGATTCAAAAGTCAGAAATAAATTTTGTGATTAAACTAACTGCTAATTTATAATAATAATAATAATAATAATGCAACTTCCACTTACAGTTGATATCAGATTTTCACACATTTATTAAATCTAAAAAAGTGAGATGCCACAGCAAACTAAGCTGACCTGCACAAATACCAGCCCCCTCGTAAAGATAAAACACTGCTCTGTGCTGTATATTCACTCTGACGTCACACACACATAAAGTACACTGTATCATCAACATCATCATTCCTAGAAAGAAGTGCAACTTGTCAGCTCAGCCAGGCAGAAAGATGTAGGCCAACTGCACAGCAACAAGGGAAAGAAAATCAGCTCAGTGTCTTCACAGAAAGAGAGATGATTGTGAAACAGCATTACAGCAGTACATTAATATGAGAGAGGGATTTTTTCTGATGTTCATTTACTTATTGATTCAACAATAAATGCTTTAGATTCTCTTCATCTTTCCCTGTTTCTACCTTGTTCTTTCACCCATCCCCTTCTAAGCAAGTATGACTTTCTTTTCTTCTCCTTCCATCTCTCTCCACCTGTCCTCCCTCTTTACACTCACTCCCCCCACTTTCTCACTCTGATCACTGCCCTGCTCCTGCCTGTGCGTACTGTAGCTCCCATGGGGGAAACCCAGCATCAGTATGCCCATCAGAGGGACACTGCGATGCATCTCTTTTGATCAGCGGAGTCACCACATTAGCATGTACCCCTGTGCCTGTCAGCACAAGCAGCCCAGGTAAGACAGAATGTGCTCGGAGCTTGACTGAATCTTTATCTCTAATGAAGACAGGCTCGCTAAACCGCTGATGAGAGGAGAGAGACCCACTCTTGTAATCTTCCCGGAGGAGACGGACAAAAGCCAGTATGGGCCTCGCAGCTGAAAGCAGCAACTGAATGAAAAATGCTTGATACGTATCGACTGAAGGAATTGACTCAATAATGAAGCTATTTTTTTGTCCCTCTTGGGACTTTATATCACAAAGGGAGGCTCGTGGAGAGGCTGTCGATTTCAGTGACAACAAACTAACACATTAAAAAGTTGAATTTGTTTTGAATAACACATACATGTCATAATATACAATAACTCTTTCGTGTAATATCATAAAGGTTGTTTCTAATGAAAACAAAGAACTTACCACAATATAATGTTTACAGCCTATAAAAAAAAAATCTGGAATTCTTTGACTTTTTTGTGTTTTTACAAAGGGGAGTTGTGTTTGGACCAGGTCTGGCCTTGGTCTGCATCCACAGCCGGGTGCCCTCTCACTTCTGTGCCACTTAATTAGCCCGTCCCTGCACAAAAGGGAAGTTGGTCACATGGGCCCAATTTGGCCGGCTATAAAGTCTGCAAGGGCTCAACGTGCATTACTACAGAAATATTTACGTGTCTGCTGCACTGGGGTAAGACACTTTGAAGATGCAGAAAACAGGACGGAGAAGAAGAAAAAGAAGGAGAAAAAATAACTGAAATGAAAAGGAGGGGACCCTTAAATTCCAGGGAAGTTTTCCAGATGTTGCACAAATATTCTGCTGAGGCAATCCAGATGTGCTCGCTGTGTTTATCCCCCCCCATTCTGCTCACTGTTCCAAGGACTTCTTTATTCTCCTTTTCTTCTCTTTCACCTCTGTCTCTTTTTTCTACAACCCCTCTACCCCCTCTTCCTTCAAGCAGCCCACATCAGCGTTCCATGATAGTGCCTTTTAAGTGGGGGCTTTAATAGCCTCCAGGGCACCTTAGCATCAACTAGGATCCTGTAAAAAACATCCACTCTCGTTCTCTACAGCACACGTGTGTGTGCGTGTGTGCCAGACAGACGGAGATTAGGTGCTTTGTTTTATCACTCTTTGGATCAATTAACAATTAACTGTTTCTAACAATAGCTGCACTGATGTGATTAGAAAAAAAAATCCATGCACTGAGTGAAGTAAGAGGTAAATAAATACAACACTCTTCCTGCTTCCTCTCACCCCACCCCATACTGATCCAGTTTGCAGCCCCCATCACTTCTCCCTTCTCCTCACACAAACACACTGTCATGTCTGCCGAGGCTGCTCCTCTCCCACAGAGCGTGACCCAGTCACAACCCCTGACCTTTTCCGCTCCTAGACAGAGAGAGAGCCGATTCTCAGCTGCTCCGCTCTCCTCCGCTCGACATACACACTTCATGAATCAGCGTGTCAGGGACTCCCCGCTACAAGTCGATAACACGTTGTAGCATCGGCTAATCACGCATGTGGCGCGCAAAAACCTACATGTGCAGGCTTGTAGGCACTGACGTGATACAGTATGCATGCATGCTCAAGCGCACACACACACAATCACACACTTGTATGTAAGCTTAATAACTGGTTAATACAAAAAAACAGATAAATCATAACAGTAAGTGAAAATTAGCTGCAGACCTAGTCCATGGCCATGGCACATGCAAACTTGTACATAAACCTGCACAGCTGTACACAGTTCAACCAATAACAGCCCTGTTCCAGCAAAACGTCGACGCTCAGATCTGCCCTGTTTAATCCACAGCCTTCTCTAGTTTCCCCTTGTGAGCTGAAACAGAAGAAAGCATCCTAAATGTGACACTTGAACTTGTCAGAGCCATTTGTGTGGGCAACTGTCAGCACTTTGGTATGTAGAACACTGATGACAAAGACATTGACTAGCGCATGCATTCATCTCATGTTGAGTGACCAAGCATTGGTTTTCACTTAAATGATAAAAAAAAGTGAAGAGACGAGCTTCAATTTATTATGTGTTTCATTGTTCTCTAATATTATGTGGTCTCATTGTTTTGTATTACATTGCTCTACTGTGTAGATACTGCAAGCTGTGTCTGCAAAGCAAATTTCTCTTTTGGGGCAATAAAATGTTAGAAAAATGTTAAGGCTGAATATCAAGAGCAGGGGAAGGGAGGATACAGCGCCTTTGTGAAAAGAAAGAGAAAAAACTGGACTTATTGGTATAGCGTGTTCATCTGATCAATATCAAGAGTCAGTGTATTGTCATTGTTGTTTTTCCAGATACCCCTCCCCCTCTATTTTCAACACCCTTCCACTTTCCTGCCATTGAGAACATTCCTAAAACCAGACGGCGACAGCAAGGTGTGTAACGATAGTTGAAAAAAGCCCTGCAGACTTTCAGTGTTCAGACTTTCTGTATGTGTGTGTGTGCGCAATGTACAGGTGTGTTATATATGAACATCCTAGACCTGTAGGCGTCAACAAGCACTTAATCACTCTTTCAGTACAGCAGGCAAAGGAAAACCCATACAGTAACCCTGTTATCTCACATGTGATCTTTTTTTTTTGTCCTTTAGTTTCCCTACATGCACGGTAATTCACGACAATCATGTGAAAGTAAGGGCACACTAAACATTAATGTATTTCTGTTTTGTATCCCACTTCTGAGACGACCTGCTACAGGCCCTTTGCTAATATCCCTCGGCATCCTTCATCTCATCAGTAATCCAGACTGTTTTGGTAGCTCACGTAATGAATCTCCTGTTTATCATAATTGCAGCCTGTAATTGTACAGACTGGTTTAAAGGGTCACTTTAACTTGAATCTGAATAATTTTTCTGTGTGACACAGAGAGGGACATAAAAGACATAGAACGTGCATCTTTTCATACTGATATGCTGATCAGATGTATAAATGATGTGTATGGACCAACACAATTCATACTCATTAGTTTTCTAATTTAATCACATTAGATAATGAGTTTTTCAATAATCCTGACTTTCTTTGATTTGAAATCTACAACATGACTATTAAGTCAATATTCAATAATCTTTCAGAGATTTAATAATGACTGGTAAATCAAAGTGACTGTGGTTTACAGTTATTTGGATCAGTGGTACAGGAGCCAGACATGGTCACAGCTGCGCACAACCCCACCGTTGCAGCACAATCTCCAGTTCTTCAGTTTACTGTGGTGAAGTGGGCACTTCTATCGATAGGCAAACTAACCTTTAAGGGCGTTTCTGTCTTTGTGCGCACACACAGTTTCAGTCATGAATCTACACAGTGCGTGTGGCTGCATGGGAACTGACACGTATGTCAAACGCAAGAGTCACTGTAGAAACAAATGATAGGTGGTTACTGCGCTGTATAATTAACAATGTAATCATTTTCTGCAGTAACAGTTACTGTAAAACACAAACTCTTTAAAAACTGTTGGTTTGTTGAGCTATGAATGAGTATGTTTATTATTTTGATAATATTTAACACCATATGCAGTATTGCATTCTTTAGCCTAATAATGGTAATTCATGAAGCATCTTAGTCAGAGCTCCTAAGGTAAAGTAGGTAGAAGTACTTTTTCAGAGCTTAAGAGTTTCTTAAGTAGAGGGAAAAATAGCTGCAGGAAGTACTATAAATGAAGGTGGAAAGTTTTACAAATGATGAATAATAGTCGCCAAAGATGATACAGATAATGTTTGAAGCTGATCATGACTTCATCAGAGGTGCTTGCATTACTCATTATTTAATTTACCATGACATTATATTTTAATTCTCTCTACATACATATACTATATATATATATATATCTATATCTATCATTTCTTGTATTAGCCTGGCAAGCTAATAAATACATGGATAAAAAAAAAGGAAAGACTTGTCTACACTCAAAGACTGATGGAATTTCTTAACTGATGAAATGTCCTGACCAATAATCTGTCCAGGTTCTTTCTTTAAACTGAGTTTATGAGTTAATGGATACCTCTGTCAGTGACACCCGTTACCGTCACACATGCCAGTTGCCTGAAAATGTGTGTAGTGTAAAAACTTAACCTAGAGCTAGAGCACTGACGCTATTATAAGCTACTTGTGTTTTGTGTCCACAGGGCAGTGCGCCTTATTTGTCTAAATTTAAATTATAGCCATTCCCACCAAAAGTAAATTTTCTAGCTATGAAAGTCTTTCTCTGTATACAGAAAAATGGGGACTATCCTTAGCCACTTCTGGGTGTACCTTGGCAAACAGTTTGGTATTTCAAAATCTCCTTTCTTCTAATAATAACAGTTGAGATTAAAATAACAGTCTCCTTCGAATCTCCTTCAAACAGCTTTTGTGTCTGTGCCTGTGACATATGTGCACACAACATTTTATCTTAGTGTATGTTTAAAAAATGGCAGCTGGAATTAATATAATATGCAAAAATATTAATATTATAGCTAGTTCTCTAAGTTTTAGGCATTCAGGTGTAAAATACACATAACCTTCACCCTTTGCTCTCTAGACTGCTGCCTTCTGCTTACACCCAAACACCCACCCACTCACGCGTAGTCACACACACACGCACACACAGAACATAAGCGAGGTGTTTTGCATGCTGTGGGATTTCCGTGGCCCAGTGCCCAGCAGTGCATGAAGGCCCCCCCCCCGCCCCACACCCCAGCATCTGGCAAGGTGACAGACAAACGTAGCGTTGGGGCAAAGCTGGTAGTGGTGGAGGAGGGCGGATGGCGACACACTGGGACGCCTCCTCATAGTCGCACAAAAAAAAAAAAGAAAAAACTGTAAGGAGAGCAGTGACAGACCGCCTTAATTACCCTTGCTGTGTTTGTGCAGCGACAAGCGTTTAGGTGGACATTCAGACTCGGATGCAGTGTTTTGAATACGAGCATGTGTGAAAAAGACAGGGAGGGTCCTGTGTATACACCTGAATATACAGTTTAATCAAAACAACCTCGCAGTTGGAGTCCGTAAGTCTTTTTCTTCCTTTGAGGCGTGGAGAAACATCAAAGACATCATTCCAGCTTTTGATCATGTTATTGTACTGTAAAAGATACATATATTATTACTACATGCAAAGCAATGATCCAAGATAGCCTAGTCATACATCTGCAAGCCTATCATATGGATGCAGAAAACTAAATTCTTCTCACTCTTGCCTCCTACATTGTCCTACATGACTAGTTCAAGTGAAATCAACACTATTTATGTGTGTGTGGTTCTCACTGGGGCCAATTATAATTAATGTGGAAAAAAATGTGGGCAGGAAATATATAAGGAGATATGAAGGCATGAAGGAGCATAGCACATCTAGGACTTACTTGCTTTGTCATCCATCTCCAGCGGATACCCATCAAAGTCTATGTGCTCATAACTTCCTCAAACCTTTAACCAAACAGCTGAGATACGTTCATGCATTACGATGATCACAGAAGAAGAGTCAACCATGAAGACTGGGCAGGGGAGGATAGTTAGCCTCTAACAGCTACTGTTTTTTGGCAATTTTGCAACACAGCTACACAACATGCTGTGTTCACCCCTTCCATTTCTATCCTGCTCCTACTGTGTCTCTGTACCTCAGCGTGCACCGTCTTTCTCCCCCCCCCCATAGAACAGAGCGAGACTAGGGCAAACTGACCTTCCTCTCAATGCGAATTATGAGTGTGATCTGGTCAAATCCCCACAGAGACTATGTTTCCACTTCAAAAGAGTGGCTGTACGCACCCTGAATACTGCCAGCCCACAGAAAAGCCATTCAGACACTCAGAGGGCCTGCAATAAACCCTGAGACTAATAGTGCTCTCATGATGCCAACACTGACTATTGGAAGTGTTCAAAGCCACAACCGAGCTCCTAAAAATCCAAACTGAGAATGTGAGTTACTGCTGGTTGATTGCTTTGGTTGATCTTTTGAGCGGGCTTTTTTTTTTACATGAAGCTGTGCTGGTTTCTCCGTTTTACGATACTGTAAAATTTATTGTTTGGGGTTTGGATCATGGAAGCAAGCATGTCACCTTGGCCTCCGGGAACTTGTGAATGTAATTTTTCACTAATTGCTCTAATTTGAATGACCACAAATCATAGATAGCGGAATCCTGAAGACAGAGAAACAACAGCAAAAGACCACAGTTTTTAACCACTTTAAACAACAGACTGAACGCCAAAGGCAAATTCCTGAAAAGATCGAGCAAAGGTCAAGGTTTGGGGTGCAAAGTTCAGCGCGGCAGTTATCAATAAAGACCTCCTGCGAGCGAGGAGTTCCTTTACACACAAATAATTAACGAGCCTTTGAGTCATTCTGTGATTTGTGCTTCAGAAAGCCTTCCAGCACTTTCTGATTTGTACTATGTTTAGAACATAAACAAGTGTGGGCTGCAGAGGAGAGCAGAGAGCATGACAGGGTAAAATATACACTCTTTTATCTAAAGCCAATGTGGCTTCTTCTTAGTCATGAAGAATAATTAATGATTTATACTATTGAGCAGAGATATTCCATGAGGAAGAAACAGGGTTACTCTTGCTGTGTTCATAACTAGAGCTTAAATCTTGTCTTTCTCTCATACAGTTTAGTTGGGATGTTGGCAGGGGTGAGGGGTGGGAAAGTGGAGGGCGGGCACATAGAAGACAAGCAAATTTTCTTTGATTTGCTCTAGTTAAAGGCCTCGTGGGTGAGATTGAGAGAGGGTAAAAAAAAAAAAAAAGGGAGAGGAGAGGGAGAGCGAGCTGTCACTTTAAGCCATTAAGTCTCACTATAAAACTCCTCCAATAAAAATGACAGCTGCAGCCCCTGTTCTCAAAAGGGGAGCAAAAGCATCACATCAGGAACACAAAACTGGATGACCATAAAAGACAAACTTGGCCAAATGCTTTTGGCAGAGTAATTCCACCAGCCCACTCCCACAGTCACCACACACACGCACACAAACTCCTACCGGCAGACACACAACAACTCCCTGTATCACCTTTGTTCCTGAGTTACTACCAGAGGAGGAATGTAGCCCCCAGTCCAACCCCCCCCCCACCCGCTCACTTTCTCATCAAAGACCATTTACTTCATTGATTTTGCTGCCTGTGTGTGTGTGTGTGTGTGTGTGCGTGCTTAGTGTGGAGTTTAGTTCGTCTGGGTCCAGGAAAAACAACAGACACACACACACGCATCTCTTTAGCAGGTGATAAAAGAGGCCTTTGGAGCGAGCAATCAGGCTCTTTCCAACAAGTGTAATTATTTGTGATCCATCAAAAGAGAAAGTGTTGCTTCACTGAGTTCTCTAAAACAAGACTCTAGTAGCGCTTACTTTTGCACTGATGTTAATTCAAAGTCTAATATCAAATATTCATGTTAGACTTAATGTCTTTATTAATTTCAATTATTTAATAAGTTTTACATGTTTAACACTATAGTCTCTGTTTAACTGAAGCTAATACTATTTAAATAGCTCAAACTTGTGTCAGGGGGGTTTACAATCTGAGCCACATACTGTAAAACACCTACTGTCCATCTATTTGGATAAGGAAACACAAATAGCACGACCCCCGTGCACTGTCCTTTCCTACCACTGACACACTGTTTATTTCACTGAGAGACTTGATGTCTTGATCATCCTCATATTGCTCCCACAAAAGGACACATTCTCCTTTCAATGTCACCCATTCAGTCTTCATAGTTTAATGTCAGACGTGGATGTTTGATGGCTGCATACAGTAGCGAGCATACAGTGCCAAAAGAAGATGTCATCATCGAGGCCAACAATTGATCTATAATTGTAAAATGTGCATGTCGTCATTTCAAACAGTCGCCTGTCAGAATCTCTAATGCAGCGTGACAGATAATTATACTGAGTAAGCGAGTAATCCATACGTTCAAGGACTTTGCAGATAGCGGCGTCCTTGATGGGGCCAATTAACAAACAGCACTGAAGTGGACCTTTGATGGAGCAAGTTTAAATATAAATGGTGATTTAAGGCTGAGAGATTAGAACTACGGGCGATGAAAAAGCTGCTGATACAGCATGTGGTGTGGCTTGAAGGAAAAGACGACAGTCGACACTGGCAGAGAAGAGTCACAATTAAGCGTTGAGCTGTGCACCTACCACTGCAGGCTTTCACACAAGACAAGACAGTGCTGCCAAGTGTGTACAGCAGACTGAAAGTTGAATCACATTCAGCGTGGACACACAATACGGTGCACCTGTAATAACAGCCTGCGAGTGTGTGCAACATCGGTGGTTTAGCGTATTTCTGGGAAGCCACATAAAGGCTGTTGTGGCCACAGTGTCAGCGAGCGAGGCCTGTAACAGAAGAAAGCCGCCCGGTGTCTCAAAAGATCCTGTGAACCTCCCCATTGCGCGCAGGCATCTGATGCTACGCGTCGAGGTGTGTAACGTGACGCCTTCATGAAAGAGCAGCAGACACAATAATAGCCTACAGGTCTCTGCTGTGTGTCTCTGCTGCAGGGGACAAGGGTCTGCTCTGTTCACTTTGACGAACTTACAGTAGTGTTCACCGTTAATGATTAATGTGTGGTGCACTTGTGTGTGTTTAATCTGGAAATGAAAGGGATCCAAATTGACTTGGTCTAAGATTAATGGTTTCAAAACAAATTAATTCATAAGGCAAATGATTTTATACTTTCTCTGAAATTTCCAACATGTCCTGTGTTATTGTTTAAAATTATAACACTTGTATTTTCCTTTAAGTATTTACATTCTGGGAAAATGAAACATGGAAAAATGAATGTGAAAACTGCCGTTCCCTGCAGAAAGCCCTAAATTCACTATTTTTTTTAATTTTTTTTTACAAAGTCTCCTCTAGAGCTTGTGGTCATTGTGCAGATTTAATGAGGCAACCATCCGCATCCATCCTTCCATCCATCCTTCTCTTCTTCCACACAAAATGAGCTACTGTTCAAAATTCAGATATGACAACTGACAACTCATCCATTATCCCACCTGTGTCACCTGTAATGTGAAATTTGCACTAATCCTAACCTGAGCACAGATGATTGAGTTCATTTCTAAACCACTAGCTATACGGAAGCTAATAATTGTAACAAGTTAAACCAAACCTCTTAAAAAAAAAAAGGCTGTAAAAAAAAAAAGCTTCCATGTTTGTCAATTTTAACCACTCAACGACAACTTTAACACGCACAGCAATCGTGTAGACAGGCTACAAAGCTTCATCTCGGTTTACACTTTTTATGAAGGAAAAAAGTTTCAACATGTCTAAACGTGCAAACTTTAAACGTTAAGACTGAAGCGCACGCGGCGAGGAGACGTTACGCGCTCGACTTCGTCTCGAGCGACATGTCACCAGCCGGGAGAGCAGCAACACACACGCACGTGCAACAACACTACCAAGCTGTAGTTTTCTTCTAACGTTAAAAATAAAACAAATGTTAAAGTCCACAAGATGTAAGAAAGGCGACGTCGGCTCCAGCTCGTAAACATGTTGATGCGTTTGCCAACTGGCTCCACGCGCTGTCAAAAAAGGAAAAGAAAGAAAAGAAAAAAGAGAAAAGAGGGGAAAAAAAAGGAGCGCGCGGACACGTTTCACGCTAATGTGTCTACAAAAAGTCCCATCAAAACGCTCACATTCATAACACAGCAAGGCTTTGTCATTAAGCAAACAAACTCACCCAATGACAAGAATGGTTTGGTTTCCATGTCTGTCTGGTAGGTTAGCTCATGCCAGCTGAGACGACCGCGTTTGGGAGTTTTCTTTTTCTTTTTTTTTCTTTTTTTAACAGAGGCGGCTTCTGCCCGAGCAGACCAGACCGAGACTGAGGCGCTGCTGCTGGGCTTCTGCTCCTGCTGCTGCCGCCGCCGCCGCCGCCGCTGCTGCTGCTCCTCCTGGGCTGCTCTTCAAGTAGACGGGGCTCGAAGCGGTAAAAAAAAAAAAAAAGTGACAGCTCGGTGTGTGATTGTCTCACAAGATAACCTAATGTTTCTTCCTCTGTTTGCTCACTCACTCACTCACTGAGTCAGTCAGCTGCTGCTCTCACACTCCTCTCCTCTCCCTCTTCGTGCTCGCTGTACAACAACTCCAACTACTGGATCTGCACTGCAAAAGGGACCTGTGCAGGGGGTACTCCCACCAACGTAGACCGAGCTGCAGCGACACCACGCACAGAAACGGGACCCCTCTCATAAGCACCAGATTACCAACTGTCAACAGGGAAAATCAATATGCAGTACATTTCAACCTGTATTAAAAAAAATGCACAGCTTTCTAAATCAGGTGTAGCCCTTTCAGCTGAGCGGCAGCTTACTTATTCTTTTCGCTGCTTATCTCCTGTTATTTTAACCTGGTCACACCTGTTGAACCAGGGCTGTTGGCTCAGTAGAGAGATGTTTCAACTGCATTTACTCAGCACTCAAGCAAGCAATTAGCTTATCTGTCTAAACAGTCACTCATATGAGAGGATTGTGGTGTAATGGTATTGGCTTTTTTTTGTATACCAAATCTCCTGATTCCTTTCCAAATTCAGTTTAAAAAATATATTTAAAGAAGTTTAGATTTTTGCATCCATTACCAAGATTATAAATACAACAGAAAATCTGAAGTAGGATTTTTTTTTCAGCTTAATAAAACCAGACATTTGAACAACTTTTGGCTAATATAGGTATGTTCTAACAATGAGATAGCGTGCTTATATTGTGTAAAACAATAACTAAAAACTGAATCCAGACCAAGAAAACTGTGCAAGCCAAGAAGTCAAACACTTACAATGTCTGTGCATCTGTTAGTGTTTATGCAATTCAAACTTTCATCTTGCAGCATAGTACAAAAATACAAAAAAACTAAAAATCTATCAATTTATAGCAGAAGTGCAGAAAAAGTTTGTGAGGCTCACATACGTCCCTGTAGGCTAGCTTTACAGTAAGCAGCAGAAACACGCTCAATTTGCATAACTTGCTACATTAACTCAATGTTGGATCTAGATCACATCTCTGTCGTTGTTCCTGCTGCTGTGCCTGCTCTGGCTGTGACAGTCCATGCCGAACTTAAGCCACATTCACACTGCGTGTGCCCCCTCTCTTCCTGATTTCAGCTCTCAATCCTACACACACATAGAGGGGAGTGAAAAATGTCCCTACTTTGGCCCCAATTGAAGGAGAGCACCACATATGCAGGCTTTTCCCCATAGTATAAAATCCCTCATGCAGAGCATATAGGAGCTATCGATGTGGTATACCGCACACGTGCCTCCTGCAGCCATCCTCTAGGCCGCTTGTGATGAGCCTTCTCCTATTAAGCACTTGAAGGTGTTCACCACGTTTGCACTGAGGCGAGATACATAATTAATGCAATGCATGGCACATCAAAGATCAAAGGCAGTGGTGCAAAAAAAAAAAAAAAAAAAAGCGAGAGAAAGAGAGAGAGAGAAAAGTTAAGTCTGACTGGGCACTGATTCAAGGTGTGTTTGTGTGTATGAGTGAGAGAGATTGTGCGTGCGTTTTATGTGTGTCTGTGTAGGTGCGAGGAGAGATAAAGAAATAATGAGTCCTGGGGAAGACGATTGTTTAACACATGGCTTTGTTTTCGCGTGAATATTTCCTTCATCTACCTTCCAAGTAAACAATTATCAATCATCAGACAGCGTCGAGTTTGCAAGGTGATGTTAAGTGACTTAATTGGCAGGGTAAATGCTCATCGGGGGGAGGGAGGGATGGAAGAGAAGCGATTGGGCATCTTATTTGTCCTCGGTTCAGAAGGCTGTTTTGCCTCTGGGCTTTCACTCTGTAATAGAAGACAGACACAACAGTCTTTTAAAACACCCCGATCAGGCCGGGTTCTCTCATCTGCCCGCTACACCAAGCTATTTAATCCTCAGCTTGGGTCATGATTAATAGCAGTCTGACCCTTCACCTCCATCCATATAAATTCTCTGGAGGCTGTTTTGGCTCTCTTTTCAACGCCTTGCACTTCTGCTCACGAAGGCCTCCGATCTACACAACACTCTTAATTGCAATATCTCTTGGCAAAGTTATTTTTCTTCTTGCTTTCTTTTTTTCCTCTCCATTTTAAGCAATGTGTTCGGGCCTCATGGGATGAGAGACCACCACTGTTACGATACACTCGGCTGTGGTTGCTTTGACAGCCCCCCACCTCCTCTTTCTCCTTCTCTTAAAGTGGGTGATAAATGAGACAAGGGCCTTTTGGTCTCCTTTGTACTTTGACCATTCACAACAAGGCTCATCCCTAAAAGTGATTATGGCCTCTTTCAGTGGCAATGACAATGGTTTCCAATCTTGAGGAATGTACAGATAAATCGACTCTGCCAACATAATGTCAAACCAATGGTACCAAAGGTATTGAATTTACAATAATGGAAAGCAGTCATCCACATATTGTTGGATCGGTGGTTTGATTCGCAGCTCCTAAACCTGGGGTTTACTGTCTTTGGGCAAGACACTGGGCAAGGCAGCTCTGCCATTGGTGTGTGATTGTGTGCTTGAATGAGAAGCACATTGGTTGCCAATAAGGTATAAAAGTGCCACATAAGTGCAGAGCATTTACTATTTATTTATAGTAACGATTTGATTAGGCCTGAGGAAAAATGTATGCGGGTCACACAAACGTGTGAGATCGTTAGGGCGTTTGCTGAGGTGTTCAGCGTTGTCTGCCCCAAGGGGAAGGTCTTGATCGTCACAGCCCCTGGGTTCACATTCCTTAACCCCCGAGGTCAGGGCTTTGTCTGAGGATAGCGCTGAGGCAACTTCCCTTGCGGAAATCAACAAGAGCTGACACACTGAACATGGGAGACGCGCACTGAGGAAGGAAGAGGGAAAACTACACACACAGAAGCACATACATGGCCAAAACATGGCTGTTTTGTCAAGGAAAACTAAAAGGGTAGTATGCTAGTTTATGCACTGAATATTCCTACATACATCAAGTTTTTCCTGGCCACTTTTGAAGCTATACTGTGAAGCTTTAGCTTTATTATTATGAGTCCAGCTTGGATCTTGTCAGTCACGCTAACACTGTACTGTAACTGATTAGATGTGGGAACACAGTGATATACATGCAGACACACTAGCATAGACAGGCAGTCAACATTCTAACCATCAAAGAGAGTATCAAAAGTACTAAAAAACACAACAGAGGTATTTATGTTAAGTAGACTAAAAGATGCAAAAAAATGGATAAATGCAAGTCACAGACAGCTGCCATATTTTAAGACCATGTCTTTCCAAGGCATGCCCTATTTTTTAAACTACTGTATATAGTAAAAAATAAATACATAAATCTATAAAACATAAATTACAAAAACAATTCAGGGTTTGTATGATGGGTTTGTGCTTTGTAAGCACATTTCACCTCATATGCATAGGACAAGTTTTCTGTGCTGATTTTTTCCCACTGAGTCCATTTCATTGGAGGTGATAAGAGCTTTGTGGATATCTGCCCATCAAATCGAACTGATAGATGGCATGAATCCAGGCGCAGGGCCAGGAGATGGTAGTTTAAAAGAAAAAAAAAAGAAGGCACAATATTTTCCTAAATGATCAGAGCCCATTCTGCTCAGGGCTGTTATCACTATTGAACATTACATCAGCTGTATCACTGGCTCACCACGCTGGGTTTTGAATGCTGCCATGGGCAGTAGAGACTCCCTGAACGGGAACATCTGAAGCCTAGTCATGCATCATTCTTTAATATCATATTAAAGTGAAATTGGCTACATTTAAACAGACACAGTGATAAATCTCGTCAGCACTTGGCAGAAGCTGGTTTTATCTCAGAGGGGAGAATCACTGTCCCTGCAGAGCATCATCTTCTTACCTACGATTGAGTCCAGCGTTATTGCACAATGATGGAGCTACTGTGCTACTGGAGCCGACAGATTGAGAGGGTGAATTATGACTGTGCAAAGGGTTGAAGGTGTAGTCAAACATTTTTTTTTTGGTCGCTGAAAACGAACAGATGATGTACGTAAGTGCATATTGGAAGGTTAAGAAAAGTTCATTTCACATAACTGCTTCAATCTGGGCTCAATAATTTGAAATGGATTTTTTAGTCCAGTTTTGTTTTCACAATTTGATTATTTTCCAAAATATGTGGGAAAGTTAGAATTTAGATTTGAAAGGAAGCGGTAAAAATATTTCAACTCAATAAAATCCTAAACATCACATATAAAGTGTATTAAGAGTTGCCTTCAGGGTGTCTTCCTTTCTAGCACTGTGACTGATGTGTGCAGAAACTGAGAATAAATGGTCTGAGGATTGAGTCATGGCAACTGGACTTCTTTCTTCCAAGTAGAGACGTTTCGTTCTGCATCCACAGAACT